>JAPDVR010000014.1:8995328-9122828 GCA_026230005.1 Gila orcuttii | reverse complement strand
AGTGAAATGTTCTCAGCATACAAGTCCCACTGCACTCTCAAAGGGCTGCTTGGAGTGGCTCCTCATGGAGCGGTCACATTTATCTCTCCACTGTACACTGGTTCCATCAGTGACAAACAGATCATGCGAGAGTCTGGAATTCTCTCCCTTTTGAGACCTGGGATGGCCATCATGGTCGACCGAGGTTTCCTTGTTGATGACCTTGTGCCTTGCAAGATTTATAGGCCAGCATTTCTCTCTGGAAGATCCCAGATGTCTGCCTGTGAGGTCAGGGAGACCCAAGCAATTGCACGCCTCAGGGTGCATGTTGAGCGCCTCATACGGCGTGTTAAGGAACACAAGTTCTTTGACACAGAGATTCCACTTCGGCTTTTTGGCAACATTAATCAGCTGTATACTGTTGCATGTCTTCTGACAAACTATGAAAACGGGCCTCTTGTAAAGGCTTGGGCAAAGAAGCCAGAGTAGCACCTGTCTGTAAATAGCTATTTATTTTTTTGCAATGTTAAAAGTTTTTTCAGCCACTTTGGTAATTGTTCATTTTTAAAAATCTATACAAATGACCAGATAATGGTGGTTGTTCACTTTTAGAAATGTATAAAATTGACCAAAGCGTGTCTAAAGAAATCGATCTAATCTAAATCGATACCAGTACTGTTTTTTTGTTATATTTTACAACTGGCCAGAGGCTGTATCTATTGTTTGTTTACCTATACAAATGGTCATAGGTAATTTTTTTTACATTTTTGTAACTACTTTCTTTAAATGTACCTTTGTAAATTACTTTTTATAAATTATACATTTTCTAGTACCTCATGTTATGTATGCACTGCTGTACATTGTACATACTTTGAATAAAGAACTACTGAATTATTTGCATTTTATATGTTCTTTAGCTCACCAGTGCTTTTAAGCCATCTGTAATAAAATAACACTTTCATGTACAGTGAATTATATTTACTGAATAATAACCTTTGTTTATGGCTCCCAAATTACAAATAACAGTTATAAAATACTATTTTTAGGTAATAAAATAATATAGGCTAAAAAAAACATTCATAGGAAGAACATGCAATTTAATAAATAATAGATTTCATATATGTACATCTCATTACATTAGTATACAAATACACAAGAAGCATAGTAATAAAATTAAGAAAACAAAAATATGTACAAATATTTTGAAATGGATTGAACTGATAAGAGCTGCTAGATTAGAACTGCCAGTAAGAGAAATAGAGAAGAGAAATTAACAGCATTCTGTAAAAGAAGCGTGACAGGCCATCAGAATCTAATTACATAGGGAAGCATAGAGGTAACAATAAAAAAAGAAATAGTCAATTTTTTCTTTCATTGTTTTGGTGATTTCATTGTCTCTGGGAATCCTCTGAATAAACATGTCTTCCTGTGTGTAGACAACAAAGTCACACCAGTCCAAACCAGAAATCAACATCTGGCCCTGGACCTGCCAAAAGTACGAATGAGATTTCCTTAATGTGTGTGTGCCCTCACTGATCTTAATATATGGGCAATCAACATAGCTTGCTACATTGGGGCATTTAATCTCAACAAGGCCAAACACTGTCTGCCCCTTTGGATCATACACGATGCCATCAGGTGATGACCCCATCCAGGGTGCGTCAGGGTGGATAAGGAAACCACAGGGATAGTGGTTAACCTCCCTTACTCTGCAGTACTCCTCTACAGCTGCTGGTTCCATGTCAAGCCCCCTCCTCATGTCTGCAGTCTGATGGCTAGGTCTCAGAAGTCTTTTGGCAAGATTTTCGGCAGAGCTCTGTGCCCTGGTGTGACAGACCTCTCTGAATTTTGAGGAGGTGATGCGGGGCTGCCTTAGCTGGTGCCACTCAATGCAGGAACTCTGTTCTTTTGTGCTGTTGGCAATTTTGTGTGCTGTCTCTAATGTTGTTGCCAGGGACATCATGTGGTGCTGCTGATGTTCAGTGCAGACAAAAGAGCAGGTAGAGGGTCCCAGCCTGTAACCCTGAAGTGGCAGCTGTGGGGGAGAAGGAGCATCTGGGTGGGGACAGGTTTTTGGAACTCTTTTTGCTGGCATGTGATAAGACAACACACTTCCTTCTTGCACTTTTCCAAATGCAGAGTCAACCAGAGGAACATTAATGTCCATAGCCATAGTTGTTATCAGTGGAGCCGCATCACTTGGAAGATCATGGTAGACTTCATCCACCCTGAGTGTGGAAAGTTCAGGCAGAGCTGAACTGACACCCTTATACAAGTTGCTCCTATGGAAAAGACACAATATATATATATATATATATATATGTTTTTAAATGAGCCATAAAGTAAGTTACATATAAGTTGAACGAACAAACAAAATAAAAAAATAAAATAGGCTTTATTTTTTTTAAAAGCCATTAGAGATGGTTAGGACTTCCTTGCTTAAACAACTATCAGTATAAATACTAACAATGGAAATTAACATACAATGTGTCTCATATGATCAGATGACTACTTTATTTGAGGTCTCACTGATTATAACAGAAAATGTCTTTAATGATAATAACAACAATACTAACCTGATGCCTTCCACCAGTTTTCGTTCCTTGGGTCTGGCTGAAAGAATCACCATGTCATTAACCAGACCAGGTTTAACACCCTGCATTTAAACAAAAAAAGGTTATCAATAAACAGAAATATCCATAAATAGAATCAAAGTACCCTGTTAGAAACATTAGTTACCATGGTTCTTGGCTTATGCCATTTCTGTTCAGTCTCTGTGCAGCTGTGTGTTGGGGGAACAGAGGTGATTCTTAGCTGGCAATAATGTGCAGTCTGGTACAACAGTGCTGCCACATGATTACACAAAGCTGTACCTGCCACACAGGTACACTGGCAGCTTTGTAGCTGCACAGGACGGGCATCCCTAAGCACAACCTGAAAATACACAAATCTGTTACAATAGAATAAAAGTGCAGTTTTTAAAAAGGAGAATGCATGAGTACAGTGAGAATGTTCGACAAAACAAACAAATAATATGTACCATCGACATATAAAGATGACATAAAAAACTACTAAATTTGTAGGAGCTAAAATTGTAGCCAAAATATAATTTATTATTAATATAATTATTTCTCACTTTACTCATCATCAACAGTGGACACAGAACGTGTGTCAATGCAGTGAAACAGAATTCAGTTTCTGTGAATCCCAGTGCTTACTAACGTACGTTACATATTTAAAAATCGATAAATATTCCAACACACCAATATTATTAATGGTAGGGTAAATTAAATATGTATTTAAAATAACCTTTAGTAGGATTATGCGATGATTCACAGAAACTTGATCTGACGAACGGAACCTGTCTCATGAAACAGCCTGCACTGAACCTGCAGGATAACTTTCCCTTACGCTCAAGGTGTGAGGCTTTTGGCTTTTCCTCATTGATCTGTAGCACTCAGCCCTAATGGTTACCTCTCCTGTACTTGAATCCTTGTTTGAAACTGACATTGACAAAGGCGTTAGGAAAATTAGATGTAATTGACACATAATAGTAGACAGACCGACACAGACACATAGCCTACGTTACACCTGCTGCGCTAGCTAGATAGCATGCATGCTAAGGGAATGTAAACACAGAACACGTCCAGATCTTACCTTCAAAATTGTGGATGTAGCTCGAAACGTACAACTTGAAGCCCTTCTCCTTCTTGGTTGTCGATGTATGACACAATGTTTGTATAATTCGACTCACGTCGTTGACCGTAACCCTAGGGACATCTTGAAGCGACCGAGTGAAAAACGCCATAGTTGCTATTGACGCTACGTGCGCCGGCGACACCGGATGTGACTTAGCTGGCTGACTTGGAATGCGGAAGAGAGTGTGCATATAGCCTATTGCAGAAACAGCAACACAGAAGCATGTGCCTGTAATGATCACAAGTTACAAGAATTAACTTTTAAGTGTCTAAATTTGTATTTTGTTAGTTATTTAGAACTCTCAAAGGGGGAAATGTAGGATTACAAATTTTATTTAAATGTTTAATTTAGATTTCCAATACAATAGTATTTTATATTGAGAAAGTTTATAAATGATGAGACCAGGAAATCTCTGCAAATGGTAGGGGTTCCCAGCGGGATATTCCTGACTGTCCCATCTCAGTACGAGAAGGCCATGCCTTTCTCACCGGGTGAAGACTCATGCTGAGCAAGTTTGAACACCTGCTATTTTATTACTGAGACCGTTTGTCTTGGAGTTCTTGCCTCAGTGCGAGAAGTCCTGCACCGTTCTGTTCTCATGTCTCAGCTCATTTACATGCTTTGTTCATCACAATGTAATCCTTCCCCCTTGAAATGTATATAAACTACAATGTAAAGTTCCCTTAGTTAGACTTGACTTGATGACTGCAGCTACCGACAGCTCGTGTTCTCAATAAAGAATCCTGCTGAAGAAACTATCAAGTCTCCTGGTCTTTCGCTTCTAAGTCTTCTACACTGAAGAAGGAAAAGGTTTACAACAGAAGGAGCAGAACATGTAATAGCCTACGCTTCACATCTGCTACAAGGAGCTGAGAAGTCCTATTCAGTTTCAGAGAAGGAGTGTTGTGCCGTCATATGGGCCGTTGAGAAATGGAGGCCCTATCTTGAAGGCAGACCTTTTGAAATAATCACTGATCATGCGGCTCTCACATGGGTGTTCAATCACCCAAAGCCGCCTTCCAGATTTTCCCGATGGGCCATCCGACTACAAGAATTTGATTTCAGTGTCAAATATCGAAAAGGTCAGTGCAACATCGTGCCAGATACTCTCTCACGTAGTCACTCGGATATCTCTTCACTTCCTCTGTTAGCCCATGTCAAATCACAGGACTCTACCATTTTTTCCAGTTTTCCAATAGAATGGTCTGACATTGCCAAATCCCAAAATGATGATCCAGAAATTCAAGAACTCACCAACAAAGCCAGGTCACTCACAGATCCTGATCCATTACGTATACATTACCTGTTAAAGAATGGCTTTCTTTGCCGCAGCATGCCAGATGGACAGAAAGGGCCCAAGTTACAGCGAGTCATTCCTGCTTGCCTACGAAAAGACTTCCTCAAATATGCGCACGACAACCCATTAAGTGGCCACCTTGGTAGACTTAAGACTCTACTGAGGTTAGTAAATATCTGTTGTTGGCCTACATTACCCTCAGACGTCTGGAAGTATTGTAAAGAATGTCAGGTTTGTCAACAATACAAACCCTCCATTTCCAAGTTAGCCGGTCATATGCAGTCGACTCCTGTGGTGGAACCTGGACATATGTTAGGGATCGACCTCATGGGACCGTTTCCTAGGAGTTCTAAACTAAATGAGCATCTCCTTGTGGTAGTAGACTACTGTTCGAAATGGGTAGAGTTGTTCCCTCTGCGTGTGGCCAAAACACCTCAAATCGCTCGTATCTTGGTAGAAGAAATCTTCACCAGGTGGGGGACTCCAATGTACTTGGTATCTGACCGAGGAACCCAGTTCACTTCCCAACTCCTCAGGCTAGTTTGCAAGCAATGGAGTGTCGTCCAAAAATTGACTACCACAGCACATCCTCAAACTAACCTCACTGAAAGGGTCAACCGTACTCTCAAGACCATGATCTCGTCCTATGTTCAAGTTCACCACCGGCATTGGGACAGATGGTTGGCGGAGTTCCGTTTTGCCATAAACACGGTTTGGCAGGACAGCACGGGATTCACTCCAGCTGAAGTCGCACTCGGCAGGAAATTGAAAGGACCTCTAGAAAGAGCCATTCAAAGACCACCAGATCCGGACAGTCCTGCATACCCAGTGTTAGAAAGACAGAAAGACCTGATAAAAACTGTGCAAAGGAACGTGGAGCGAGCTCAGGCAAAACAGAGACGGTATTACGACCGCCGTAGAAGACCTGTGCATTACCAGGTTGGGGATTTGGTTTGGGTTCGCACTCATCCTTTGTCATGTGCCATTGATGGCTTTATCATGGCTGTGTCATTGTTAGATGATCCCAATCATGTTGATACGTTTCATGTACAAAATTTGAAGTCTTTCTATGGGACTGTTGATAATCTTTCTAATTGGGGGGGGGGGTTTGTAACGGTTACATCCTGTTACAAGGCATACTTTCTTTTCTGGGGGGCCTATGTTCATCCTAGCCACTAGGGGTCATTATAGTAGCACTCAATGTTTAGTATAAAAAGGGAAAGTAGTAGAAGAAGCATATATCCAGTGTGATTTGCCACATGCTGTTGGCTGCTATTCTTGAAAATCCTGGTTTGGTAAACTGTTTGTTTGCTGCCCAAATGTAAGTGATGTTATTTCATGTTTTGATTTTTGAATATCTTTGATTTAGTTGACCAGTTTTTTTTGTAAATATATTGTTTGTTTATGGATGAGGAGGTGATTTGTTGTATTTATTTTTCATGTAGAGGATTTTTTGTGCTGTTATGATTCTCCTGGATTACTTACCAGGGGACCTATTTCCTTGATTCCCTTTGGAGGCAGTAATGCCATTAGCCAAGGAATGAAAATAACTTTTCTGTCAGAAAGACATCTATATGATCTCTTAAGAACTATTGACAATCTGGTCTCATCCTGAGGAAATTGACTTTTGACGTCTCGTGTACCTACCATAACTCATTCTCCAGAATCCTCTTATGATCGTCTACGGTTGCTATTTGGGATTGTTTGCTTGGCTGGTGTTATTGTTTGACATGTGTTTATGAAATACATTGTATCCTTCCCTGGGTATTCTGCAAATATGATCCCCCCCCCTTTGTTTTCTGTAACTCAACAGTTCTAAGCAGCTGGGACAGTTATAAGGGAAAGAAACATTAATTTGTGGGTTGAAAAACTATTAAATCTACAGGAATGTTTTTTAGTTTATGCAGTTCGCTACAGATGCGGTTAGCTTGCTCAGCCTCTGACTACCAGTAATAGTACGCGCTCGGACCACCCAATCAAAGGACGTGAAAATGCCAACGTTATTGTACGCCTGCTAGATGGCCCCGGTGCAGTCAAATCGAAATCTGATTGGCTGATTAAATCTGACTGATTATCTGATTGGTTAAAGCAACAGTTTCATTTACATTCATTTTAAGCTACAGGCGCCAGCACTGTCGATTCTGAAGGCCTGAAGGCAGATTTATTTTACCCTGGCAACACATGATGGCTGAAATATAATTGGATAAAAGTGCTAAAATAAATATACAATACTGGAAGCAGCGCAACCAAGAGAAAAGCTGTGAGATTAAGAGAATGGACTATTGGGAATAATTTAATACTCACTCATTCATGGAAAAAAAATATATTAAAGTGCAAGTCAGTGATTCTGATAATGTTTAGGCCAGCAGAGAAGGCCTTGCTGGCCCTGACGGTCCACCACTGTCAAATGCTGTGATGAAGTATGACACAGCCATGAGGTTCTGTGCTAGAACAGAGTTTGCTGGCAATACAGTAAATGATTTCACTTTATACCATTTGACTGAATCTATACTGTAGTGGACCTTTACAGATGAAGGTTGAGTTACAGTAATGTGGCAGTCTCTACCATGGTAATCTGTTTACAGTATCACATGGCATACATACTGTAATGTAAAATGCTGTATTTGATGCCATCTGTCTCCCTTCTACTGATGCATCTCTAATCAATCTAATGTTTTACAGTCATTGACCGTTTCCTCTCCCTTATACTCTATTCTGCTTTACAGTGTTTTCACAAATGGCAAATTTCTCTGTATCTCTCTCACACACACATGCGTGTGCACACATTTTGAACATAGTGGTGGTTAGTATCTATAAATCACTTATGTAAAAAGAATTCATTGCATTTGGTTATCCATATCGGAAATTGCGAACAAGTTCTATAGAAACTATATAGAATCAATATCTATAGAAATCTATAGGTGTACCAAATGATTCATTGATTAACCATTAAGATCAGCTGGATTAAATAATAGACAAATGTATTAAACTGAACAAAAAGAAATGCAAATCAAAAGTTTGATAATAAGAGCTTTATGAAAGGCAGTTACTGTGAATGAAACATTTATGTAGATGAAACACTTCTTTTGTGTTGTGAAAAGGATACTTTGTGATTTTGTGAATTTTACTAACACAATTGAAAACATGATGAAATGTTTGAAAAAAGTGCACTTTTGATGATCTGTTGTGATATTAGCACTAAAAGTTTTGAAAATGTACATCTTACTTGTGAAAATAGTACCAAAGCGAATAAAAAAAACCTAACACCTGGCCCCTCTTGTGGGTTTGCTACTGTTACAAAAAAAAAAAAACGTTGAAGGGTAAAACATGCTAGGCAGACATTGATGTAAGCAACACAGCTACAACTAATACAATTGGTAATGGGTGTGTTAGATTTATAGGCTGTGAATAATCAAGCATTGACAATAGTCAATCATATTAAAATTCTGCTTAGGGTCCCATAAAGGCTTGGTGCAGCCCTATGAAAGAATGTCATTGTTAGGGGACAATTCTTTTAAGGAGGCACAAGAAAGAAGGAACATGTGTTTAGAGATGAAGGAACTGTGGTGCGAGCAGCTCACTCTCTGAGATCGTAACTGTTTACTATGAAAGGTCATACGTCCAAATGCACTGGTGACCTCTCACTTCATGTAATCACATCATAAGAAACACTGAGGGTCTGATCAGGCAAGTCTTTCACAGATAATTTGCTCTGAATATTCTATCATCATCTATGTTGCACCAAACCCATGGAACACAAAAGATTTAAAATGTTAAAGCTTTACATATAAAGACTACAAAGTTCAGAGGTTTTGCCTGGTTTATAATATTCATTATATACATTATAAAACGCTTTTTTATGTGCAAGTATGTGTTAAGCGCACATTAAATAGATAACGGGGCGTATTAAGTGGAAAATTATCTGGACTCATCAAGTCACAAACGGGATCCTGCAAGTCACCCACACGCTGTAGAAAAAACCCTGATGATTTCATCAGTGTTTGCTCAGATCTGTTGATCAGAAATAAATGACAACTTTCAACTCACACAGCAGCTTTATCAAGACCAGATATCAGCTGAGAGCTACAGAATTTTCTGCAGCAAACAATGCACTGATGCACACTGAGATAATTTATTTAAATTGTATTTATTTAAAATTGTATTCTCATGAACAATACATTACAATATTTGTTACAATTACAATGATGGCTTTAGCCAGAATACAGATGTGAAAATGTGTGCATACACAGTAATGCATTTTATAACATAAAAACATGCACCATTTCATAGTATTTATCAGGTTACTAATGCACTAATGCAGTATTAAACATGGCTAATTTCTTAATAGTTTTACGTTACTTAATTGTCAATAAAATAAAATCAAACATTCAACCATTTTTTATTTGCGTATTGTTGAAATAAAAAGTGCAAATATCCTTTAATCAACATTTCCCCACATTATTTTCATGTTAAGACAGAAAGTTGGTGGCTAACACTTAAACATTGGCGGATACATTTATCACCACAAACATGGCTGATTCATAACACAACAGTAAACATGTCAACCACATCGGATCTTTTTCACAAGGGGAAACCACAGCATTTACAAAGGTCTTTTTGTACGTACTTGCATAAATAAAGGTCATGCTCTCAGGAAAATCCATTAATAAAGGAAATGTAAAAAGTCTATACACAAATAAACAGTCAGAGTACTCAAGCACAGTGGTTCTCAAATGATTGGTAATGCTTCCTATATTTTGTTGTTGAAGTCAACAGCTCAGCTGTGCATCTAAAAAGCGTTAGATTAATATGTTACTTGGTAGAAGCTAGTCAAATAATACAGATGCCAACACTGACATGTTCTGAGACATCCCCATAAATATGATAAATTAACAAAAAAAAGCTATGAGGATTTGTGTCAACCACAATTTGTTTTCAATTTGTGGCTGCAGAAAACATAAAAGCATTGAAATAACACATTTAGAAATCAAACTCTCATTTTCCTATTTGGCCTATATCATGTAAATAACTGTACATGTTGTTGGGCCTGTGAAGTTTCATACATATATCCATTCTTAATTTTAGATAAACCATGTTGTTATTGTTTGTGGGACCACCACACAATCTGAATCAAAGCGAACCCATTTGAAAACAATGCTTGTGCAAATGCTACAGCTACATATTCAGTATTTACAGAAACACAAGAAATTCTTAAACACACTTACACTAGGTCGGAGATTTAGACACAACTGCTTATTTTTTTATTTATTATAACTTCCTGCATTTTAGAATAACAGCAAAGTGTTGCAATGGTTTTATTAGATCATATGAAACAAATTCAGTCATGTGTGCCCAAATCAATAGTGTACATAATTTAAAACTAAATATCTTAGATTTTTGAATCTACAAAATTTGATTAATGTTGTCACAAATGGAAAAGTCATCCACTAAGGCTAAATTTCAGTAAGCGAGCGGTTTATGCTGATTCTCCTTCTGTTTAAAGCATACATGTTTTTAAACTTGCCCTGAATGGCACAGAGTATGGTTTTCCTGTACGCACTGTTTAAGAAGTAATAAATAATTGGGTCTAGGCAGCTATTTAAAGTGGACAGTAGCAAGGTACTCTCATTTAAGATGTGCAACAATTGTTGGCTATGAAGATCCCCGATCACGTTCAGCTGAGCCAGAACGTATGGGATTCGTGTTGCATGGTAAGGCAAGAAACACAAAGTAAAAATGGCCGGTACCAAGAAAGTCTTCATGATGACCCTCTTTTTGCGACTCTGTGCCTTAGAGTCACCGTTACCCATGGACATAGTCCTGAGTTTATTAGTTATCTTCACATAAAAACAAAGAAAGGCCACATAAAAAACAAGGAAGAACACCACTGTTGTCAGGTTAATGGTCCCACCGACAGTCCCCTTGCTGTGGAAGTGGAAGCAAACTTTGTTGCATGGATGTTTCTGACTGTCGTTTGTCAAAAAGGGGATCGTTCCTGAAATGAGGACAGCCCAGATGATGTAGCTTGCCATGTGGCTCCACTTGGTCTTTTGGATGCGGAACACCCAAACGGGCTTCACGATTTTCAAGTAGCGATCCAGACTGATGAGACTGAGAAACAGGATGCTGGAATACATGTTGATGTAGAAGAAGATGCCCACCACCTTGCATAAGTAGAAGGGACCTACTTTGTTGTGGTAGTAAACCCGCCAGGGCAAACACAGGACCAGCAGAGTGTCTGCCAAGGCGAGGTGCCGCATGTATACGGCCATGGAAGAGTCTGTATGCCGCCGAAGGAAAAATATGTAAAGGGTGATGGTGTTGCAGAGCAGACCGATGCAACAGATGACAATGTAGCCAATTGGCACGAAGGCTGAAAGTATGCCATCTTGAATCTTACAGGATTCGTTCAAGGTTAAATTGCCTTCCTGCAGCATTGTGACAGCCACAATATTGGTGTACACTTGCTGACCACTGCTCCTCAAAAATCTTGACACACAGGGATCCTAATGGAGCAAAAGGGGAAAAGGTCAAAGAATGGTCTGTATTTTGACAGGTTCTTACTTGATCTTTCCTACAACTTGTTGAATTGCTATTGGACAAATGCTAAGATTCCAAGAAAAGAATAGCACTCTTACCTGTGTGAGTGGTTTGCTTGCGCTTGAGCAAGTGACTAAGTGCATGTCTGTTCAGAAACTACAGCACCTATGCAGGAAAGTCTGCCCGTATGTGACGTCAGACCTGGTAACTGTGGTTGATGATGCTGTGAACCCAGAAATGCAGATATGTCACAGTGCTCAACAGAACATGTTTCTAGAAAACCAAAACTCACTTCCTCTCTCTCAGAGCACAGGAAATCTCTGGTTGCCTCAAATGAGAAATGGTGACCATTGCCTTGTTTTTACCCCAACATTGTGCACAGTTGAGGAATATACACTTTAGAGTTCTTTGGCTTGTAACAACCTTAGAATAACCTTAACAAAAACATTGGTCCCATTTTATATTAAGTGGCTTTAAGTACTATGTACTTACATCAAAAAATAAGTACAATGTACTTATTGTCTTCATGTTGTATTGTAAAACACTTTTGCTGCTATTGAGGAGTGATACGGGTAAGGTTAGGGGCAGGTGTGGTGGTATGGATCAGTTTAAGAGTGGGTTAAGGTGTAAGGGAAGGGTCAACAGTGTAATTACAAATGCAATTACATAAAGTAATTACAGCTGTAATTACAGCTGTAATTACATGCAGGTATTTTTAAAATATAAGTACAATGTATAAACATGTATGTACACAATAAGTCCATTGTATCAAATTATTCATTTCAATGTTAGTACATAGTACTTAAAGCCACTTAATATAAAGTGGGACCAAAACATTTCATTATAAAAGTTAAGTAGATTTAATAATATTAAACTTTCAACCCTCCTTTGTTAGATAATTGCAATATAAACCAGATCTTTAAATTTTGTGAGGAAAATGTGTGATGAGGTTTTTTTTAGTGTGGTTGTTTACTGGCAGAAGTCAAAAAGTCCCCCTCTCCCCTCCAACTTTCTTTGATCACGGTTTGTTGCAAACACAAACATAAAGACAATGATGAAGGATCAGCGCAAAATCTGACAGAGCAGATATATAGTCCGGAAATAATTTGGGTTTATCTACAACTCAGATCTAGAATTCTTAAGTGTGTAGGGACTGGGCGAGGTGAATCTGAATAACTAAATACATCCTAGCGAAAATCCCAAAGCCTTCAGGCCCAAAAAGCCTGGATGTAAATTAACATATACACACACACACACACACACACACTCACAACCACACACGCATCCCCCACAAGTGAAGCCCGCTCAGGACAGAGCGTGGTGTCCAGTTACGAGACATTTTTATGACTGACTGGAATGTCCCAAAGAAGGATCCAAAAGAAACTTCTCTTTTTAAAAGACATTTAACCAGATATATTCAATGTGTTTTTATGTGTGTCCATTTGCCCATGCCACATTGGAATGACTATGATTTTATCGTAGCTTAAAGTGAATTACAAATACCTTCATTATGCATTTTTAAATATAACTGTCTATTCTCATAACTTGTACACATAGTTCTGGACACCTCCAGAATGCTTTCGGTGTGATCAATCAGAATACGTATAGTAATATCCAGTAAAATATAGTTTACTATGTTTTCCATCTTTGGAGTGAAAAGAGACCAAAACTAACATCACTGGAGTTCTTAGATAACAGCGTTTACGACCCAAAGGAATGTACACAGAACTGTGGCTCTCTCTGAATTCTAACCAAGGAGGAGAAATGAATCCTGCATTCATATATATATATATATACGCTATTATATATCCATTTGAGAATTGTATGAACAATGTATCTAAGTTCCCTATTTCATGAGTTGCCTTTGTGTGGTTTGGTCCATGTTTCTCGACAACTCTAATGGGATAATGTTTCAAACTTTGCCAACTAATGTTTAACCAAATCCATTTGTGGCAAGTTTGGTCTCGATAAACTCCAATTTTCATTCCCCATTTGTTAATTGACATTACATTTTGCTAAACTTTGTGACACATTAGTATTATAAGAATTGTGAAGATTCTTCTCTTAAACACCCGACGAAATTAGGGTTTCAAATGTCTCTCTCTTAGACAAAGAGCAATAAAAACCAAAGTCCCGCCTGTGAAATTCCAACCCTCTAATTGGCCAAGCCAACAGGAAGAGGCTGGATTTCTCCAAGGTGATAAATGAGGCTTCCCCCCTCCGCTAGTCCTCTTACTTCTCTTGTCCTCGTGTCATAATGTAACGTCTCGCCTCCGGGCGAGCTCTTCGCCTTTCTTTTATTTGTTTCTAGTTTAGTTTGTGTATTTCAGTCTTAGATAAGTCTCCGTGTTTAATTCCAATCGACGAGTGAAACGAACAACGCGTGACATATCTCTTCAGCAAATCCATCTACAAGGGACCTTTAAACGAGCGCGCGCTCGCTTTGAAGGAGAAACACGCGCATCTGACCACGTGACGCGCCGGACCGAGAGACGCACGCGCGCTTCTTCACCAGGCATGCAAAGATGTAACGTTAACTCCGCGTGATTTCACCGTAGAGATCTTTATTTCTTTTCTTTGTTAGTCAAAGTTTTGTTTTCCGTAGTCGACTCTGTTCACTTCCACGAAGTGAAACGAACTTAGCCGAACTATTTTCCTTTGGTAATGTTACCCCAAAGACTTTGAACCTCCGTTCAACACGCGCGCCAAGAAGCACCACGTGACGCTTCCTAAAGGACTCCGCACGCGGCCAGACAGGGCCGTGCAGGAATGCCGCTACACAGGGAGACCGTGAAACTTGTGCAAGTATATCTCTTTATAGAGCTTCTAAGAAGCAGTAAGATGATGTTTTCGTGTTGTTACAGACAGGTGACTGTCAGGGTGAATGTTACCAATGCTCTCTCTCTCTCTCTCTCTCTCTCACTCCCTCTCCCCCTCTCTCTCTCTCTCACACGTGTATCCATTGTCCAAACGCCCCGCGTTGTTGTCATTGTCTGTTAATGTTTGTAAATACATGTATTCCTGTAACGTAGTAAATACATAAGTAGTTCTGCCTTATTAAATTCATTATATTCATTTGACTGATGTACTGCCTCTGCTCATTTTCCAAGTCCCTTAAGTGCCAAAGGTCTAACTTAAGCTGCAAGCTTTACAAATTAAAGATACTTTAAAGAGTATTTGGTTTATAGGGCAGAAAACGTCTCAGGTTACTATTGTAACCATAGTTCCCTGAGAACAGGGAACGAGACGATGCGTCGATCGACGCCATGGGAACGCCCCCAGCGTGACTGCGTCTGAAGCATCTATGTCAACTAGTCCAATGGAAAGAATGAGCGTCACGGGCGGGTGACGTCATGACCAGGAAATGATAAAAGCACATCCGGTGCAAACCGGCATTAGCTTCGAAAATTGCCGAAGCAAGCCGATCACAGGGATGCAGGAAGTATGGCAGGGTGACGCATCGTCTCGTTCCCTGTTCTCAGGGAACTATGGTTACAATAGTAACCTGAGACGTTCCCTTACGAAGGGAACTCAACGATGCGTCGATCGACGCCATGGGAACGAGAATACCCAAAGCGCCAGAATTCCAAGTACCTGAGTGTTAGTCTGTTGTAACTAAGCACTAAGCACCTGAGAACCTGGGGCAGCATCCAGGTCTAAACTGTAAAATTTAACGAATGTGAGCGGAGAGGACCAGCCCGCCGCATCACAGACGTCCCGAAGAGAAACCCCATATAGTAAGGCTTTAGAAGCCGCCATACTCCTAGTAGAGTGAGCTCGGACCACCAAAGGACATGGCTGGTCCGAGTACTCGTATGCAAGTGAAATAGCCTCAACTATCCACCTACTGACCGTCTGTTTAGAAGCAGGAAGACCCTTCTTAGGTGATCCGAAGCAAATCAGTAATTGGTCGGACTTCCTAAATGAAGAAGTCCGATGCACATAAGTGTCCAGTGCTCGCACTGGACACAAGAGGTTCAGTCTTTCCTGGTCTGCAGATGCAAAAGGAGGAGGACAGAAAGCCTGCAGCACAATAGGCCTCGGAGTCAAGGTCGGCACCTTAGGGACGTACCCCTGTTTTGGATATAAGAATGCCTTGACCATCCCCGGTGCAAACTCAAGGCAAGTGGGGGAAACCGAAAGGGCCTGAAGGTCTCCAACTCTCTTAAGGGACGAAATAGCTAGCAGAAAGATAGTCTTAAAGGTAAGAAACTTATCTGAAACCGAATCTAAGGGCTCAAATGGAGCCCTAGAAAGGCCTTCTAGTACTATAGCAAGATCCCAAGCTGGCACCCTAGTGCGAGTTGCAGGCCTCAGCCTTAAAGTGCCACGAAGGAAACGTGTAACCAGGGGGTCTCGACCCAACGATGTACCCCCCACCAGGGCGTGGTAAGCCGCAATGGCCGCCACGTAGACTTTGAGCGTGGAAGGACATAGGCCTGACGTAAAGCGCTCCTGCAGGAACTCGAGTACTGTGTTCACAGAACAGTTAACTGGATCCCACTGATGTTGGTAACACCATAAAGAGAAAACTCTCCATTTAAGCGCATATAGTTTCCTAGTAGCTGGGGCTCTGGAGCTTAGAATGGTCTCAGCAGCCTCGGCTGAAAGACCACTCTCTATGAGTTGGGCCCCCTCAGAGGCCAAACCCACAGGTTCCAAATCTCTGGTCGAGGGTGAAATATTGTGCCCCCGGCCTGAGACAGAAGGTCTCTCCTGATCGGGATCTCGAAGGGAGGACCATCTAGGAGATGGATCAGGTCCGAAAACCAGATCCGACTTGGCCAGCGTGGTGCTACTAGCAGTAGGCTTATTCCATACCGGCGGACTCGCTCCAGAACTCCTGGGAGCAGAGCAACAGGGGGAAAGGCGTACAGACGTAGCCTCGGCCACGTCTGCACCATAGCATCCAGCCCCAGAGGGGCTGGGTGAGTAAGGGAGAACCACAGAGGACAGTGCGTCGTATTCTGAGACGCAAACAGATCCACTTGTGCTTGGCCGTAAAACTCCCAGATTTTCTCCACCACCTCGGGGTGGAGTCTCCAGTCCCCTGGCCTCAGCTCCTGCCTCGACAGGATGTCTGCTCCTATATTCTGGACCCCAAGAATATACACTGCCCTCAGAGAGAGTACCTTCCCCAGAGACCACAGGAGGATCTGGTGCGCCAGTTTGCAAAGCGGACGCGAACGCAGGCCCCCCTGACGGTTCAGATAAGAGACCACTGATGTGTTGTCTGTTCGTACGAGCACATGATGGCCCCTCAGGTCTGGGAGGAACTGCCTCAACGCATTGAAGACAGCCATCATCTCCAGGCAATTTATGTGCCACGAGAGATGATGACTCTTCCACAGACCCTGAACCGAGCGGCCTTCCATTACCGCTCCCCAGCCGGTGAGGGAAGCATCTGTCGAGATAGTAACTCGATGGCAAAGAGCTCCCAACACCGGACCTTGGGTTAAGAACCAGTGCTCCCTCCATATAACTAAGGCACGAAGGCAACGCCGCATGACCTTGATCATACGAAGTGGGTTTCCCCTCGGGGAGAACCCTCTGGTCCTGAGCCACCACTGTAAAGGCCTCATGTACAGCAGGCCAAAAGGTATCACGTTGGACGCTGCTGCCAAAAGACCCAACAGTTTCTCGAACTGTTTTACAGTGCGTGACTGGCCTAGCTTCAGCTCTTTTGTGGCTGACAGGATAGCAGCTACACGAACGGGCGATAGGATGGCCCGCATTGTCACTGAATCCCATACCACACCAAGGAAAGTGGTTCTCTGTACTGGAGAAAGCACACTCTTCTTGGCATTGAGCCTCAACCCCAACATCTGCATATGAGCGAGAACGACACCTCGGTGCCGAACCGCCAACTGCTCTGATTCCGCTAGAATCAGCCAGTCGTCGATGTAGTTCAGAATACGTATGCCCTGAAGCCTGAGAGGGGCTAACGCTGCATCCACGCATTTCGTGAACGTGCGGGGTGATAAAGCTAGACCGAACGGAAGAACCCGATATTGGTATTCTTTGCCCCCGAAAGAAAACCTTAGGAACTTCCTGTGCTGAGGGAGGATGGAGATATGGAAGTAGGCGTCCTTCAGATCTATCGTGACAAACCAGTCCTCGGATCTGATTTGAGTCACGATCTGTTTGAGTGTCAGCATTTTGAACTTTAGTTTCTGAACTGACCGATTTAACAAACGAAGATCTAAAATAGGACGCAACCCTCCATCCTTTTTTGGAACAATGAAATAACGGCTGTAAAAACCCGACTCTCGGTCGGGTTAGTACACCTGTTCTATAGCTTCTTTCGCTAACAGGGCCTTTACCTCTTGCTCCATTACCAGAGCCTGCTCGGGATGCACCACTGTGGGCAACACCCCGTTGTAACGAGGAGGACGAGAACCAAACTGGATTCTGTATCCTTTTTCTACAATCTGCAGGACCCAACGAGAAATATTCGGCAGAAGCTTCCACGCTGCCAGAAAATTTACTAAGGGAACCAGCCTCTCGAGGCTGGTCTCTGGTGTTACTGAGACAGCTAATTCTGGAGCCTGAAACATCATGGCAGGAACTACCTGAACTGGCTGCTCTAACGCCCCCCTCAGAGGGCGCGGAACCGATGCTGTGCCGCAGCATAGCATCAGCGACTCGCTGGAGACCGCTGCGCCCTGAAGCACCAAGGGTGGCAGGGTTGGCAGAACGGTCTCGTGAGGACCCCGAAATGGAACGGGCACCGTATAATGAGGTGTACACCGCTCTACTTCGGTCGGGGCTGTCCTCACAGGCCTGACGCATGAACATCAGGACCTTTTTTTTTTCTGAGCCGAAGTCTTCTTCGTCTGAAGAACGGTCCTCAGATCCGGCTTCGACTTAGAAGACTTCGGCTGAGAGGGTTGCGTCTGTCTCCAGTGTCTACGTGGAGGTGCACGAGACGCAACACTCTCTTTCTGTTGCACATGATATGATGAGCTCGACGGCTGGGGCTGCTCACGCCCAGCAGCCCCAGGGGGCTGGACACGGCGAGGGATAAACTTTTTAAAAGCGTCAGCTTGCTTCTTAGACTCCTGAAATCGCTCGACGACCGCGTGGACTGCGTCACCAAAGAGACCAGAAGGTTCAAGCGGAGCATCTAATAAAAAAGCTCGATCTTTTTCTTTAATCTCTGACAGATTTAACCATAAATGTCTCTCAGTAGCTACCAAAGCTGCCATAGACCGCCCAATTGCTCTGGCGGTCTCCTTAGTAGCCCTGAGAGAAAGATCGGTAGCACGACGAAGTTCTTGAATATCGTCATGAGAAATTCCCTCACTACTATCCAGATCCCCCAGCAGGTCAGCTTGATACGCCTGTAGCACTGCCATTGTATGCAGACATGCTCCAGCTTGACCTGCTGCCGTATAAGCTTTGCCCACTAAAACCGAGGTGGCTTTAAGCGGTCTAGTGGGCAAAGCCGAGGCTTTCAGGGACGATGCGGGACCAGGCGAAAGATAGCTAGCTAAATTCTGTTCCGCCTGGGGCATCGCCTCATAACCATACTCTTTTAGCCCTCTTATTCTCGAATAAGTTTTAACTTGAGGGCTAAAAAGTCGTGAAGAGTACGGTTTATTCCACGATTTCATTGTGGAGATCGGGAAAAAAGGGAAGCTCTCGTGGTGGAGATAATGTCGTGGATGATAAAAAGCGCTCATCTAATTTACTTTTAGGACGAGCGCTTTTATTCTCAGATGGCCATACAATATTTAATTTTTCTACAGCCCGTGACATAACATCCACCAGCTCATCATATGCTGGGGAAATAAATTGTGAATCTTTTTCCCCCATGTGTGTGCTTTCACTCTCCATACTCATAACATCGACCTCCTCGGAGGAAGAGCATTGAAGTAATGGAGTGCTCTCTCCCCGGGCGGAAGAAACCGCAGAGCGTGCTTCCGACACCGGGGGGAGAGCGCTGGATCTTCCGGGTAAGGAAGGAGAAAAGGCCAAGGGACCCGTCTCCAACCCCTCCGAAAGATCCTTCTGCGATCCCCAGGAATGCATTCTCCGCGCCGCCTCGGCAGACGCGGGTCCTGATCCCTGAGGATCGCGAGCCTGCCCACTCTTTACATCAAAGAGTGACAGGCGAGAGCGGAGCATGCGGAGCGGTAGCATTTCACAGTGTTGACACTCAGCCTCCTCGAAGGCTGAGACCGCATGCTCCACTCCCAAACAAATGACACAAAGCTCGTGTGTGTCCCCACCCGTTAAATAACGCGGGCAGGGAGGAACACACTGTTTGTACATTTGTTTCGCCATAACGTTTCCGAATAAATTGCAACAGACAACAATAAATAGACAGAGACAGTATAACACAGATCGCTTGCTGAGGCAACAGAAGCTAATGCCGGTTTGCACCGGATGTGCTTTTATCATTTCCTGGTCATGACGTCACCCGCCCGTGACGCTCATTCTTTCCATTGGACTAGTTGACATAGATGCTTCAGACGCAGTCACGCTGGGGGCGTTCCCATGGCGTCGATCGACGCATCGTTGAGTTCCCTTCGTAAGGGAACCCAATTCTAGTGGCCACAGAATTGCGTTTCCTGAAATCCTATAAAGTAGGATGATATTGTGGATCCCCACAAATATTATTCTGACAATTGAGCTAATTAATTTTGCCTGTTTTGTAAGACGTGGTCCGTGTAATTAATTACAATCAACTTGTGGTTAATTGCAGGGATACACATGCATGCATGTAGGTAAAATGACACATCATCCCTTAGCGGGAGATTTATTAACATGTAAGACTGATCTAATCCAAACATGTATGAATAATTATTAATTACCAATTATTAATTATGATATGCAAATTCCCCCACGGATTAGATCCGCCCCTGAGTCTTTACAAGTGAAATAAAGTAGCCCTAAAATATTTTATGATGTAATATGAATTCGAATGAATTAACGAGAGAGAGAGAGAGAGAGAGAGAGAGAGAGAGAGAGAGAGAGAGAGAGAGAGAGATTTGACATTTAAAAATCCCTTAATTTTTTATAAATAAATATTTATAAAACAAAAAACAAACAAATGTTATTTTTTTCTCCTTTAAACAATTCCACATATCTGCCCTTCATAAACACATTAGAAATTTTTTAGATTAAAGCTTCCATTCCCATCAGGTTCACAAAAAAAAAAAAAAAAAAAAAAAAAAAAAAAAAAAAAAACTGAACATTATGTGGAAGGCTATAAAAAGCATACTCTACCATTAACCTTTTTTTATTTTACAAAACATTTTGTCAATAAAATAGGATCAGTACACCCACTTTCTTCAACTTTGTTTTTTCTAGTACACCAAATCACAGTTTATGATGCATTACAAAAAGGACAACCCTCCCCAACTAAAGGATTCAGTCGTGCTATGTGTCTGTTTGTGGCTAAAACTCCATGTACAATTCTCCACTGCAGATCTCCCACTCTCTTTTCAATATTTTGTACAGGGTCCACCAGCTACCGTTCGGGGAAGAGCCTGACCCCAACACTAAAGTCCATTTGCTTTCTGTTTGCTCTTTAAGGTCTTGATAGTTCATAGTTTTAACACATGCTGTATATAAAGTTATTTTTGATAAATCATTGAACAACCCCATTTCTGGAGTATTCAAAGATAGCAATTTTGCTGGATCTTCCTCTTGATAATCCTTTTTTCATCAAAAAGTCAAATTCCGGAAATGAATATGGCTCTGTATCATCTCCTGTACAAGTCTCTTTGAGAAATAATTCAGCTGAAAAAGGAAGTGCAACTTCTAGGAATTCTAGCACTTGTTTGGCGAGACACACAGACCTGAAACTTACTTTTTGAGCAAGTTCTTCAGCTTCAATCCACCCATCTCCTTTTCTTAGACCCCAAAACATGGATATTCCAGCAAAAAAACTAATTTGACATTGTGGTCTCAGAGTTCAGAATCTCAACAGGAAAAAGAGATTCGAAAATAATTCGTTAAACAGCCTGGTTTTGACCACTCTCTTGAAACAGAAAACAATTGCCATAAATCCAAAATATTGAGGTAAAAAGGGTTAAGTCCACCAAGAGAAGTTCTCTTTAGGGTCATGGTGAATAGCTGTTTATCTAGACCCATTCGTCCAGCCTTGCGTAAAAGAGCACACGTTAGTTCCATCCATCCATGATGCTGGTGATATAGTAGGCGCTGAATAGTCTGCAGCCGGAGAGCTGTCACTCTAGCTCGAATATCAGTCCCTGTCCTCATTCTTGAACAGGAAGATAGAGGACAGCAGCTCTCAATCAATGCTGACCAGACCAAAAAAAATTAACAAGTCTCTTTTGAATTTCTTGGATTAACATCACTGGTGGATCCACAACCATCAATTTTTGCCAAAGCATTGAGGCAATGAGATTGTTGGCAATCAGTACTCTCCCTCTATATGATAATTGAGGTAGCAACTATTTCCAACTAGACAACCTCGCACAGACCTTCTCTACTAAACCCTCCCAATTTATAATTTTATATTCCTCTTGACCAAGATATACTCCTAGATATTTCAAACCAATTGTACCCCACTGAATATTATTAGGGAGTTTTGGCAAAACCATATTGAGGTTTTCAGTAGAACCATACCACACAGCTTCTGTTTTATCCCAGTTAAGCCTAGCAGATGAAGCTCTTTCATAGACGTCTAAAGCCCCCTTTCAATTCTGTACATCTTCCTGCTGTTGAATTATTACAGTAATATCATCAGTGTATGCAGACAATATAATATACTATTTTTTTAAACAGCCATTTATAGTTAAAACGTTTAGTTTATGTCTAAGCATACACAATAAGAGTTCAATCGCCAAACTGTACAGTTGGCCAGACATTGGGCAGCCTTGTCTGATTCTTTTTTGCATTTTAACTGGTACACTTAACCCACCTTCTATATTTATCATACTCAAGGATCCTTTATGCAACAATTTTATCCATGATATTAACTTATTGCCAAAACCAAAACACTTTAAAACATGAAACAAATACAGATGATCCACCCGATCAAATGCTTTTTCTTGGTCTAGAGATATTAGACCAGCACTAACATTGTAACATCCAAAAGAGGTTCAATTTTTCATGGAAATAAAGAATCTCCGATCCGATCCGAATTACCGTGATCCGATCAAGCAGGGGTGCGTTTCCCAAAACCAACTATGGTCGCAAGTTCCGTCGTTACCAATAGAGTTTAATGGAAATTGCAATCATAGTTGGCCAACGATGCTTTTGACACCTGTCCTCATCAAGTGGCTTCTGTATCTGAAAAACAGATAGGATCTCGCATTCCTGCGAAAAACAAAAAAAGGATGGCTCCGGTGCAAAGTCGACCTGTACTGGTGGGTTTTCTTTTAAAAACAGTTTTCAGTCGGGGTACATTTTATAAATCTCGCAAAATGAGGAGGATGAAGAGGCTGCAAGTGCTAATAATGTGGATAGATGCCGTAATGGAAACGGTACAGAGAAACGTATCCGAGAACTTTGCCAGCTGTGGTGGGAAAAATGTACGTTCTTTACAAAAAAATTATTGTTCTGCAACTTTAGGGTACGAAAGCAAACAATTTTAGTATATTTGCGATGTACTTCACACTCGACTGTATCGGACGTTTTGTGTGACGTCCACCTGTGAATGCAGACACGATGGCTGGATTGCGTTTACAGATCCGAACCTGGACACGCTGATCGAATAACATTCTGATCAGAAGCGCGTTTACACTTGTCTTTACACTTGTCTGTGTCTGTGGACAACATCCGGATACAGGTCGCATGTTAATACCAAGTGTAAACGCAGCCTTTGTCTCTTCTATTCTACTGCACATTGTATTCTTGACATAAAATGTATCTAAACGTACTGCACTGATCCTATTTTCTGTCACTTTAATCCATGTATATTGTTTAAGTCCAAATTTTGTGGTAATCTCTCTTAAAAGTACTGCTGATAAGAAATGAGGTTCTTCTCCATTTCTATCGCAAGTAAAATCCAAAGTATAATTCCAATCTCCTCCAATTACTAAAAAATCTTTAAGTTTAAGAAAAAAAAAGCTATTCTGTCTCTACCCGTTGTAGGAGCATAAACATTTATTAACCCAATAACTCTATTTTTTATTTTTACTCTGAGAGCAAGTGGGCGCCCTTTCACTACTTCACTTTAGACAAAAAATACATCTTTACATCTGGGTGAAAATAATATTGCCACACACACCTGCACAAAGGTTGGTGCCATGACTCAAGACGTGATCTCCCTCCCACCACATCCCCCAATCAGTTTCATTTTTTTTCATTACTATGTGTTTCTTGTAGAAACACAACTTGAGTTTCTTTCAAATTTAAACATTCTTTTAATAATGGCCATTTACTTCTGTCCCTTGGCCCATTTACGTTTAAGGATCCTATTTTAAAAACAATCCTATTTTAAAAACATCCATAAACAGGGGAAAGGAAAAAGAAAAAGAAAGAAAAAAACAGAGAAAAAGCCAGATTCCCATGTGCACTTATTTAAAGCTATAGTAGACCTACATTTACCCTTCATCTTTTTATTTTTTTTATTTATTTTTTTTGACTACTGTGAAATATTTCTTTAGTCTGAACCTTTTTTGCTGCGACAAAACCTCATCGTTACATTCTTTACGAGCTTTCATTACGGATGCGATAATTTTCTCTATAGGTCAGAAAAAACCTCTTCATTATCAACACTAATCCTCTTAGTTTCATCCAGGAAACAATATATCTGTTCAACAGAATAAAAATCTCCATATCTACCAATGTCTACATCAATGCATGAATCATCATCTCTACTCTCGTCTTCGGACAGTAGAAGATTTTTCCGCTTCATCATTTGAACTTGTAATGTCTTCTTGCATTCTATTGTCTTTGAAGCTTAAAGCACCAGTAACAATACAACCAATAGACGAAACGTCTTCGTTTATACCCTCAGTACTTTCAGACGTGTTTACACTCACCTCTACTCTATCACCAGCATCATTTTCTGTAGCTGGAACAAAAGAGGTGAAACAGGTACAAATGTTTCCTTCTGTAACGGTTATCAGCTGGAGTGCCCTTGAGAGCCAGCTGAGGGCACTACACATCAGACTATCATTGTTCACTCACAACTACATTTCCCATAATTCACTGCCTGGACTCATCTCTGATTATCACATTCACCTGTGTCTCATTATATTGTTTAGTTCACCCCATATAAGCCTGGTTCACCTCATCATTCCCTGCGAAGTCTTGTACGTTATTCCACTGCATTTCTGAGCGTTTCCGTTGTTTTCTTTGTTCCTGGTTTTTGATCTCTGCCCGTGTCCTGGTTTTCCCATTCCTGCCTCACCCTCTGGATTTGTCTGTTTGTTTGGATTGCCTGCCTGTGTATGACCTTTGCCTGGATTCTGATTACGATTTGGATTAACTTTAATAAACTGCATTTGGATCCTCAAACTTCTTGTCTCTGAGCAGTTCATAACAGAAGACAGACTTCGCCAACATGGATCCAGCAGTTTGTCTCTTCCACCTCCGCCAAGGTAACCGTTCAATTGAGGATTTTGTCGATGAGTTTTGTGAGCTTAGCCATGGGGTGAACTTTAAAGATGCTGTCTTAAAGGACATTTTTCGCCATGGACTTAATGAGCTTCTTAACTACCTCATGCCTGACAATACCCCTCACTACACTCTAGCTCAATATCTTGACGTTGTCATTCGGTTAAGCTCTGTTCTTCACGTCATGCCAGACCTTCACGACATGCCAGAGCTTCACGTCAGCCACGTCCAGCCAGAGCTTCACGTCAGCCACGTCCAGCCAGAGCTTCACGTCCAGCCAGAGCTTCACGTCAGCCACGTCCAGCCAGAGCTTCACGTCAGCCACGTCCAGCCAGAGCTTCACGTCAGCCACGTCCAGCCAGAGCTTCACGTCAGCCACGTCCAGCCAGAGCTTCACGCCAGAGACCGTCCAGCCAGAGACCGTCCAGCCAGAGACCGTCCAGCCAGAGACCGTCCAGCCAGAGACCGTCCAGCCAGAGACCGTCCAGCCAGAGACCGTCCAGCCAGAGACCGTCCAGCCAGAGACCGTCCAGCCAGAGACCGTCCAGCCAGAGACCGTCCAGCCAGAGACCGTCCAGCCAGAGACCGTCCAGCCAGAGACCGTCCAGCCAGAGACCGTCCAGCCAGAGACCGTCCAGCCAGAGACCGTCCAGCCAGAGACCGTCCAGCCAGAGACCGTCCAGCCAGAGACCGTTCAGCCAGAGACCGTTCAGCCAGAGACCGTTCAGCCAGAGACCGTTCAGCCAGAGACCGTTCAGCCAGAGACCGTTCAGCCAGAGACCGTTCAGCCAGAGACCGTTCAGCCAGAGACCGTTCAGCCAGAGACCGTTCAGCCAGAGACCGTTCAGCCAGAGACCGTTCAGCCAGAGACCGTTCAGCCAGAGACCGTTCAGCCAGAGACCGTTCAGCCAGAGACCTCTCACACACTGCACTCACTCCCAGCATGCAACATCACACAGAGAGAGAGATAAATAAATAAAGAAAGAAAGGAGAAAAAGAAAGAAAGAGCACACACGTGAGTGAGAAACCTAATAGTGAAGCTTGTTGATGCGAAATATAATGTAGCTTTCAGTAGTGAAGCTGTTTTATTTATAAAAGTCACGGGCAGAGGTTGAAAACAGCTCCTGAATGTTTCTGTGTTTCTGTGCATTTTAATTTCTTTACAAAGCTCAGTGTTTGGAATAATGCCGTTTAAAAGAACGGCGTTAGGTATCTACGTTATTTTTTCAGTAACGGGCTAATCTAACTAATTATTTTTCCCGTCGTTACAACACCGTTAACGTTGCTGGACGTTAAATGCGGTGCGTTACCACAGGGGTCAGTTTGGTTTGAAATGTGCTGGGGACAGAGACTCATTCGGAAATGCATTTTGAGAAGTGCTGGGTACAAACTTGTCAAACTGTGCAGCCTCTTTCCGCGATCCATCGATCCGCAAATTTTGTCTGAGTTCTTAAATGGTCTAGTGGTAGATCTTTTGCCAAGAGTGTCAGAGGTTACGGGTTCTAATCCGCCCTCGTATAGTTTTTTTTCTCTTATCAAAACTCAATATGTTCATCAGTGGTTACAGTCTATATATCAAACAGGGACACATTTGTGTGCATTTTATTTTGTGATTTCACCGGAATGAATAGAGAGTCTCCACAACGGCGATAGATTGAAGCGCGCGTCCGAGTGACTGCGAGCCGCAAGATAACACTGTATCCATGCAACTGATTGCCGCAGCAACGAGCGCTCAGCTTGAGTTCAAAAACAACACATTTTAGCGCTAGATTTCTTATTTAATAGCGAATTAAATGGCAACGCATGGCGTTGTGAGTTTGATTTATTTAATTTGCTACAGTTACTGCAAACACACTTTATATTATTTAACTCTTTAATTTTGAAGAAAATACTTGAAGTACAGAATGTGTTCCAGACCAGTTGTCTGACATTGGGAGTTCGATTTATTTAATTAAGAATAAGACTACAGAGCTAAACACTTTTTTTGTTGTTGAAAAGTTTACTTTTGTTGTGAACTTACAAAACACTTGGAAGTAGCCTACAGGCAGGGCCGTATTATGCCCCCCCCCCCCCCCCCCCCAAAAAAAAAAAAGACAAGACATAATCAAGGTGATTTCTCAGATGTAATTTCCTAACTTGTCCAACTACATAAATGTAGGCATATGAGCAGTAAACACTATATTCAAATGTCTCAATTCAAAATGTACATCAATTCATTCCTCAATTCACGTTTGCCCAAAAATAATAATACATCTATCAGGTACCTTTAGCAGAACTGCTTCTTCCTTGATTTTGTGGAAGCAAAGGTGTCAACTACATCCCCAAAGTCCATTTCTTTGACCAAGTCCGATTCAATGGTAAGCAGGGAGAGTGCAGTCAATCGCTTCTGTGTCATTGTCGTCCTGAGCTCATTCTTCACTCGTTTCAATCGGGAGAACGACCTTTCACCTTCAGCATTTGTTACAGGCAGGGTTAAGAATATCCTGAGCGCAACAAAGATGCTTGGAAACGTGGTTTGGAGGTCATGTCTTTGTAGAAGCTGTAGCATTATTTTAGGAGATAGTGTTTTTTCTTCCTGGACGAAAGTCTTACATTGGATGAACTCTTCTCCAAAGTCTTTGTCCAGATCATCCGAATATTTGGAGGAAAGTGCAGCAGCGCATTTATGCACACTATCACAGTCTGTGTCGGTGTTAAACAAAACACTAAATAGTTTGTTCAATTCTGTGTATGCGCCGATGCGTTTGGCAAGACAAGACAGCAACTTGTCCAAGATTACATTGTAGGTTTCCACTTTGAATCATCGGCTGCCATGCAGGCCTAGTAGAGCATCACTTTCTCCTGATTCATCTGGAAAATAGTTTCGTTTTTTGACTCTTTTGGTCTCCTCCTCATATAGGTGAGTAACTCCCTCAATATCTCGAGCGGCATTTTTGTACTTCTCAAACGGATCCCTCTGCAATGCCACATAAGAACGCAGTGACTCCAAAAGACTGAAAATCTGCCCAAAGCCTCTCTGATGGCCTTGTAGTTTTCCTTCAATGCCTTGGTCGAGTCCGCTCTGCATGTCCACCTGCTATTGGATAAGAGTTTTAGAGTCCTGATCACATCTGTGTTGTGGAACATTTTATCCCAGCGGTGTGTGGACTTAGCACAAAACACATAGAGAGACTGGAGCAAGTCGAAGAAATTTCTTGCTTGTGGACAACTGTCCTCTATGCTGTTCACCCCCACGAGATTGAGTGAATGTGCAACACAGGGCACATAATGAATCAGGGGATTTCTTTTTTTAAGATGAGCCTGAAGTCCATTGTATTTACCGGACATGTTACTGGCGTTGTCGTAACTTTGGCCTCTACAATTTGACAGGTCTAACTCAAGATCATTTATCATTTTCACGACACAATCAGCGAGGCTTTCTCCCTTGTGGCTATAAATAGGCTCGAATCCAACAAATCGCTCAACTACTTCACCTTCATCACTGACACATCTAAAGATAAATGTCAGCTGGTCATTATGGGACAGGTCGGGCGTTGAATCCGTGATGATTGAAAAATATTTGGCATGCTGTAGTTCGGATGCAATCCTCTTTACTTTCTCACCCATTAAACAAATGAGCTCATCACACACAGTAGATGACAGGTAAGATGTGGTGCCTCTTCCCTTTTGACCATATTTCTCCAGGTGCTCTTTTAAGAATGGATCAAACTCTGCAATGAGTTCCAAAAGTCCGAGATAATTGCCATTCCTCGATGAGCCCAGAAGTTTGTCCTCCCCTCTGAACGCTGAACCTCTCACACTCAAGAATTTGATTACAGCCACAACACGCTGCAAAACCTCTCTCCAATACTTTGCCTCATCATCTCTCTGTTGCCGGAGTAAGGTATCCACTGTGCCCACATTCCTTGATCTCCTTAAAAGGGCTAACATACTTTCACGATGGCTTGCACTCTTTTCATGAGCCGAAACTCGCTCAGGATGTTTCCAGTCAGAATATCCAGATTTAAAAGCATTTTGCTGCAAGGACAGCAATTTGCATGCAAAGCAATAAACCATGCCTGTTGAAGGCGAGTAAATTAACCAATCTCTAGACACAACTGTTTGTTTGGGAGGTGGCATTGCAAAAGATCATTTGTAAGAAATCGCTTTTTCATACCAGTGTCCCGTGCAGTGGAAGTGCTTTCAACCATATCTCCAATGTCTATAAAGGTAAATATGGTGCAAAATGAGAAAGCTTGTAGAATACGATGTGAGAACTTACAGAACAAAAACAAAAAAAAAAAGAAAAAAAAATGAAAAAAAAAAGGTAACTTATATTGTGAAAGGTAAATATAGGAGGTTTGAGGAAATCTGGAATACTTTATTATTCTTTCTTGAACATGGTGGAAATGACGTACCAGTGGCTGATTGAGAAGCTGTGTCAAATAGTATGAGATGAGAAGCTTTTAGTTATTTTATATTTTATTCATTTTTCTATTATTATTATTATTATTATTATTAATGACTCTGTCCTTTACATTTGCAGAAGGCATTTTTATAAATGTCTCAAGCCTTGTATTTTTTTAAATATGTTTTATTAATAAAGGCATTGAACCAGTTTATTTGTAGTGCACTGACAATAGTTTTATATAATTAGTTTATTAATTAAATTAATAAAAAGACCTTGCGATATGTTTGGTAATTGTGCCTGAATGAATTTAAAATTAATTTGCTATATTTCAGATCAATATATTTGTTTTCCTTAATTTTAATTAACCCTAACTTTATTCTCATCTGAATTATAAATAATTGATTTCTGTATAAAATAATACTACCATTAAAAACACATTTGATTTTTAATCAATGTAGAATGTGTAACTTAAAAATAAACAGATATGTGTGTGTGTGTGTGTGCGTGCGTGCGCGTGCGTGTTTGGGTGACAGTTGAAGGTTACAGTTTGACAAGAGTTTAGAGTGTGACAAAAGCACAATGTTGTGTTTTATTGCGAGTGTAGACAAATATAAGTAAACACTTTGCAGTTTGAATGATGTCCAGTCCAGTATGAACAAAATGACGGAGTATGTTTTTATGTTTGATCGCGCCCGCGGCTCTCTCTCTCTCTCTCTCTCTCTCTCTCTCTCTCTCTCTCTCTCTCTCTCTCTCTCTCACACACACACACACACACAGTTCGATCGCGCCCGCACCTCTCTCTCTCGCGCGCGCACATGCACACACTCCAGCATTGCAATCTTGATCAGACTGTTCATTATGCGAAATAGAGCGAAATGTATCGCTATTTAGAGTTTTATTTATTTTTATACCGTGTATTCTCCGTGTAAATTCGTGCACCGAACTGTGACGCCAGTCAAAGTCCTTTTAGGCAAGTCATGCCACTCGGCCGCCATCTTTGCAACGCCTCCGGGCAGCTATTTCGGACTAACAAGACCAGGCTCCTATCTAAATGAATGGGCAGAGAGTCAGAACTGCACTTTCCCTGGTCACCGGGACATAAAAACTGCATGTATAGAAACAGCAGTAAAATATGATAAAAATCGCTGAAAAAGTTTGATGACTTTGCCCCAAAATAAGGTTTAAAACGCCTTTTTCCCCCACAGGTTATACTTTACTACGCATGCGCAAGGGTTCTCTCCCTCTCTGACGTGTGCGCGCTGCACGGTTTGAAGCACAGTATGTGTGAGCTCTCGCTCGCTCGCTCTAGATTCTGGGAGATTTGAACTAATTTGCAGGCATCAGGGAGCCGCTATAAATATGCGGTAGACACTTGGGATGTCTGATATTTACACAACGCACACATACACTGCATATCAAATCTGCCGCCTTTTCAAACAGTAACGTATTTTCCACTGTCGCAAACCTCAACTGTGCGCATGCGTCAGTGGAACCAGACGATAGGCTTAAACGTTTCCCGGCTTGACTGTTAAAAGCAGACGATTGGCTTTCCAGTGGGAGGGGCTGGACATGTGCATACAACCGCCATCTTTGGCGTTACGGGTTTTCCCTATATAGTTGTATTGAGGATTGAGTAAGTGGCATGTCTCTATATAAATAGTCTCTGCGCCTGTACCGTTTCGGTTCAATACGAATAACTTACATTACATGTACCGTCCTACCCCCAATATTTACCTTCATTAATGTCCTCTTCCTCACTCGAGTCTTCCTCGCTCCTGTCTCCCCCAACCGCAAGGAGAATATCCTCATTTGCCTGGCGCCGGCAGTCATCGCCGAAGCCTTGGCTAACAAGCAGTAAGGGCTGCAGCATCTCCCCCGCTAGCAGCGCCGGCGGTGTCGGCAGTGTCGCAAATTCCGTGTTCTCACAAAAAACTAATGATCTAACAAAAAAAATTTCGATCCCTGGAACATTGTTTATAGTAGCTAAACGTCTAGCGTCCTTCTCTTTCTTTAATCTTCTTTTTGCGAAACCACTTAATTGTTGACGTCTGTCCATTTTGGATTTAATTCATTTTCTGTAGCCGTTAAAAAAATTACACATTTGCGCGTACTTGTTGGACCAACTCAACTGTGACAGATTGGGGAGGGGGGGAGTGAAAGTGGTCATGTAATCTTTATTTATTTATAATGTATTATTATTATTATTGTTAAATTAGTGTTCATAAACAAGTTATGTATGGTCTTTCAAGAATTTCAAGTTAATAATATAACAATTTACGAAAAATATTTTTAAAGCTTGTGTCATGTGGTGCCCCCCCTAGTGGTTGTGGATGGTTGGTGCCCCTGGGCAAGTGCCCAAGTGCCTTTATGGATAATCCGGCCCTGCCTACAGGTTGTTTACTTGACCAGTTGTCTCAGGTTGAGAGAGTTTGATTTAATTTGCTAGAGTAATGCACTTTATATGGTGTAACTGTTTACTTATCTTACAAAGATAATACTTGAAGTGCAGGATAAACCTCTTGCCGTCTGTCGACGTGCAATAAAAATCGAAAGTTATGTACAAACACCTGTCTGTTCTACTCATTTCAACTGACTTGTGAAAACTGCTAAAAAAAAAAAAAAATTCTTTGACATATAGTAACTTTTTTTTTAACAGTAACGCAAATAGTTACTTTCCCTGGTAACGAGTTACTTTTATTATAGAGTAATTCAGTAACTAACTCAGTTACTTTTTGGAACAAGTAGTGAGTAATTATAACTAATTACTTTTTTAAAGTAACGTTCCCAACACTGACAAAGATAAATATAAAGTTTCCACCTCAATAAAAAGCTGTGAGTGAGCGCATACAGGCACATCTGCCTCATAATATAACATTAAAAAGCTATCTTTGTGAATAAACATGTCGTCCTCGCCTTGTGGTGGCTTGGAATACAAAGGGGAATCGGATATGTTTAGATAATATATATTTTATAAAAAATATATAACATCAATTGCTCAAAGATGAATCTAAGAGTAAGAAATGCTTAGCTGAGAGAGACGCAGTGGTGTGTGAGTTTTCTGAGTGCAGAAACTCAAGACACCACTTTTGGCGCTTTTCCACTGCATGGTACGGTACGGTTCGGTACGGCACGCTTTGGCGCTTTTCCACTGCATGGTACGGTACGGCTCGGTACGGCTCGGCTCGGCACGGCTCACTTTAAATGGTACCACCTCTGTTGAGGTTCCAAGCGAACCGTACCGATACTAAAATGTGACGTGGAAGCACTGTAGATCACTGATTGGTCAGACAGACAGAATCGTCACTACCAGCGTCATTGTATTTGCGAGACATCAAACCCGCTAGATTTAAATAGCCAGTAACAGCCACCGCTGTAGCACCTGTTTTAAAACTACTTGCTTGACTTCCTTGAAGAAAAAAAACTTCCAAAAAAGAAATGGCTGAATCGTGGCCGGTGGACGAGAAGCGCAGACGTTCCTCTTGTTGGTTGCCGAGGAGCGGATAAACTATAACGGTCAGTCATATCAGTCATAATCCCACCCACTTTGAAGCGGTACTAACTGCAGTGGAAAAGCAACCGAGCTAAAGCGAACCGAGCCGTGCCGCGCCGAGCTGAGTCTTACCACGCAGTGGAAAAGCGAAGCGAGCCGAACCGTGCCGCGCAGAACCGTACTGAGCCGTACCGAGCCGTACCATCCAGTGGAAAAGCGCCATTTGTAGGGGTTTTCTGGATACAGATGGGTACCCCTCCCCTCCCCCCCATCTCCTACATTTCAAGTTGTGTGTATCCTGCTTGATGTAGGCGGGACCAGACCCTTGTGGAATCTGGTTCTGAAAAATTGCAGTCGGCAGTCTGAAAGGGAAACAGACACAGAGAGAAAAACACAGTTTAATCTTGAATCTTTACACAAATTGCATTGATATTTTTTTTGACGCGACCCATATATAGACCTACAACCTTTTACATGTAAAGAAGTCAAGCCAAGCATAAGAATCCTTATAGGCTATACAACGGGTCTAAAGGTGCATTTGACTTTATTCTACTTTAAACCACTAGATGTAACACAAATTCAGCTCAGCACTTTTCTTAACAACCGCTTTTGATGATGCACGTGCACAAGGCTGATCCTTGATGCGATCACAATGCAAAATTGATTCTGCACTAAACTGATCTAGCTATATGTACAGGGACGCTAATAATCTGGCAGTAAGAATTTTAACCAATTAATAGCAATCTTTTGCTGCAAGCTTTTTGTTTTTGAGTGGGGAAAAAACAGGTAAGTCACATATGAGTGGCATTTTATTGCATTCAGAAATAATACCGGTAAATAAAGCGAAGTGTTATAATCTAGGCCTACTACAAACTAGTTTACACTAGTCAGATCTGTGTTTTGAGCATCGGATCACCAGTTGTGTTGCTGTGCTGTTTGTTTAGCTATTGGAATTTATGGTGCCATTAAAACACTTGACCATTTGGATCTCTGTGGTCCGTAAAGACAGTAGAGTTTCTGCCTAATGTTAGCATTGCACAGAGAGGAGTTGGCTAACATTTGCACCACTTTGTTTGTGGTTTTGTTGCAAGGGAAAATTAAAACGTGTACAGGTACTTCCCCTTGTCACTGGGTTGCAGATCTATGAAATCAATTTTAAATCGTCCTATGGCTTTGGATGGATACTCAAGATATGGCAATCAGGTTGATCATTTTAGTTGGTACATAGTGGCCTATGGAATTTTTCCAAAGATTCTAGCAACATTTAGAAGATAAAGTAGTTCTTTCTCATTCATTTTTCCTTTCAGTTTTCTTTCTTAACAGTTCTTTCTCTTACCATCTATTGTCTCCTTCCCATCATTTCAGTAGTAGTGCTCCTGCCTTCTTGTTCCACACATGCACATACCCTCTTTCTGCATTCTAATTCTTCTTCAACATTCTTTCCTCTTCTAAACCAATTCTAAATCATGAGATTAAATGCCATTCCCGGCCATTATAATATAATATATATTACAATGTGATCATAACATAAATTATATTAAAATAGTATCATTTAAAAATAATTTTACTTGCTGGTCTCAGGAGGGCCTCTGCTGAGTAATTTGTCCAGAATTACTTGTTTTCTCTCACTGGTCGTTTAGAAGGCACACCTTTGATTAGCCCTACAGCTACAGCTGTGCTGGCAAGTGCATTGTGTGCACAGCAACAAGCCAAACTTAAAACCAGTTTTAGACTTTGCTGCTATGAACATTCAATGAACTGCAAGCACTGAGAGCATGAGTCAAATCATTGCTCAGTTTAAAGGTTTTTGTGACTACAATATAGAATTAGACACAACTTTGTTCAGCAACCCCAGCTGCTCTCTCTACCAACTTATCTTTCTCTCACACCCCTCGCCAGTCTGGGAGGGGTGGGGGTACAGGTCTTCTCATTTCTAACAATTGGAAATACTCAACTAACTCTTCTCTATGGAATAACAATTTGTTTGAATTCCATGCTATTACAGTTACAGCTTTTAAAATCCATATTTTAGTAATTTATCCCCCCAGGTCAACTGGGTACCTTTGTAGAGGAGCTGGATGTGCTGCTGTACACATTCCCTGAGAATGGCAGTCCACTTGTATTCCTCAGCGATTTCAACATTCATTTAGAGAAGCCTTATGCTACAGACTTCTTATCTCTCCCAGCCTCATTTGATCTCATACAGCTCATCACCACAGGTACTCACAAAACAGGCAACCAACTTGACCTAATTAATACACACAACTGCATCACAAACAACATTTTGGTGAAACCTCTGCACATTTCCAATCATTTCTTCATTACTTTTAATCATCACCTTATTACTTGTGCACCGGAAAACCCCTCTACAAATTACTTTCAGATGAAACTTGCGCTCACTTTCTCCTTCCCATCTTTCCTCTGTTGTGTCATCCTCTCTTCCCTCACCCACACAATTCTCATCTCTGGATGAGAATACTGCAACAGACACTTCATGTTCCACTTTAACTTCTTCTCTAGACAATAGTTGTCCCCTCTCCTCCAGACCAGCATGTTTCACACCCTCTAAGCCCTGGTTATATGATGTTCTTCGTGAACACCGGGCCAATCTCAGGGCAGCAGAGATAAAGTGGCGCAAATCAAAAGACCAAAATCAAAAGATCATCAATCTCTGCTAACATCCTTTTCTGTTGAAGTTCATGCTGCTAAATCTTCATATTTCCACAACAAGTTCAACAGCACTTCAAACACACGCACACTTTTCAAAAATGTAACTCTCTCCTCTGTCCCCCTCCACCACCACCGATTTAACTGTTGATGATTTTGCTAGTTTCTCCACAACAACCATCAGCAGTCAGTTCTCAGCTCCACAAACAAAGAATTTCAGACCAACAACATCCACAGCCAGATATCTTCTCTCCTCCTTCTCTTCCCTCACTGAGGCAGAAGTGTCTAAACTTCTCCTCTCCAGTCACCCTACCACCTGCCCTCTTGTAGACAGTTACAGACCTGTCTCTCTCCTATCATTCATAGCGAAAACACTTGAACGAGTTGTTTACAACCAGGTATCATATTTCATCTCACAGAATAACCAGCTGGACATCAACCAATCTGTTTTTTTAAGAACGGCCATTCAACTGAGACTGCATTATTGTCGATCACTGAAGCCCTGTGGTTTGCGAAAGCTGATTCCAAATCATCAGTTCACATTTTCCTGGATCTATCTGCTGCCTTTGTCACTGTTAATCATCAGATCCTTTTGTCCACCCTCTCATCATTGCACATTAAAACTCAATACCTGTTTTTCCCAAAAGCAAAATTAAATGTGGACTTATCTGTCTACACCACACATTTGCACTGTCTTTTGGACCATCTGAGATTAGCTAGGGCCCAGAGAACTCTGCAGCATCTCTCCATAGAATTGATATAGAGCTTTTGGTTTCACTTTATTTTGATGGTCCCTTTAACACATTCTGTTGTCTCTAAGTAACATTGCACCTTCATGTCTACTAACTCTCATTAGAGTATTATTAGAGTATTAGTAGACTGGTAGGGTTAGGGTTAGAATAGGGTCAGTAGAGTGTTTGTTGGAGGACCATCACAATAAAGAGTTTGCAGATATGAAGCAGATAGCCCACTAATACTCTAATGAGAATTAGTTGACATGTAGTTGAAAAGTTACTTATAGTTAACAGAATGTTCAAAAGGGACCATCAAAATAAAGTGTTACCGAGCTTTCTCCTTGCGTAACAGATTCAAGTTGCATTTCTTGATGCAGCACCAGATTGTATTAAGTAACAACAGTTCCCTTTGTTCCCTTTAGCCCCCACTGTTCCAGTTCTGTGGTTACAGTGGCACCGCATGAGCTTAATGGTTGGGGTGATGGCAATGAGTGTAAGCCTATGGAGGAAGAGCGATTAATTTTTCCAATTCAACAAGGGCCGTCCAATTTCGGGGGAGTTTTCCCCATGACAGAGCTCTCTGGGAGGCTTTGGTGGTGAGACAAGAAATTATTCTGTTCTGGAGAAAAGAGCCCAGTCACCGGAGTTTGCTGGTCATCAGGAATTGGTTCTCGACCATTTGAGGAGCATTGGGCTGAGAATAACCCTAAGAAGACCAAGCTGCTGCCAAGATGGCAGATGTATTTTCTGGGAGTGGACCTGAATCCTTCACACTTTAGGCAGATCAGTCCCCTGCAAGTGTCCAGTCACTTTGGCTTTGTCTGAGCCAGTTCCAAAACGTTCTGTCCAAGTAGGTATGTGGCACAGGCTGTTGGGCCTTATGGTAGCTGCGTCCCCGGTATTTCCGTTGGGCCTGCTTTATATGAGGTCAATCAAACAATGGTCAGGAGATTTCCCCATGTTGGCACTCTTGTCGGAGGATCAAGCTGTAATACTCCACTAGAATAATTTGTGGAGTTTACACTATTTGAAGGGAACTATTGTTCCGTTTCTGAAAGTAACAGTATGGAGGATAAACAACGAAATGTCAACACAAATCGTTCAGCAGAAAACCAAAGAGTATTATACAAAACAAACAAAAATAATAACATGTATACAATTAACAATTTCACAGCATTTCAATATTGTGTGTGCGTGTGTGTGTAATAACTCCTTAAGTCCAGCGTGCAGCGCGCTAGGTGCAAAGTCCAGATTAGTCTCACCGGTGGTATGGAGAATAGGTGAGCAGTCTCATGACAGTTTCTGACTGTTAAAGTCCTCAAGGAAAGTAATCCAGCAATTCAAGAAACAGATGTACTCCTCAATGGAACGGCAACATACACTCAAAACAGCCAGCAAAATAGGTAATCCCCGATCGATCGGTCCCTTGTTTTTTTATGAATGAGATTTCCAAAATCTCCCGAACTCCGGTAAGCCGGTTCCTTATATGGTAAAACACCACCGTCTAGTTCCTATTTGGTGACGTGGTCCCACGTGCCACGAAGTCATGAGAAAGGTATCGCGATGATGGGGTTTGAGGTCAAGGACACATACAGAAGGGCGAAATAGAGCATTTAGGAGAAAACAATTAAACCAAGTGACTAAACATACAATTTTATTAGTCACTAATATTATATAAAAGCTTCCCCTTATGTGGCCACGCTACAAAGGTTACGCACAGAGGACAAGACCTTGAATCCTTTTCCCAGGACATTCAGTTATGCGGGGTCTGTTGCCACAAGACAATTATGACAGGGTGTGGTCTATCAAAATTACATGTTCTTGATTCTATTGGATTTTACAAAATGTCTAAACAATCCCAGTTGTCTCCGATGAAAGTTTATAAAATTATCCCGTGTAAAATGATCACTACAGAGGCAGGCTTTGGCGGTGATCCTCAGCTCTCCATCTCCATCAGCTCTTCACAAAATTAATCCACCTCTTCTTGATGTGATCATTTCTCGGAAATTTAAATAAGGACACCCATCTGTTTTGTACGTGATCGCATCCAGGTAGTACGCATTTCCGTGATGAAGGCATAGCTGTTTAGCTGTCTAACTCCACAATTCAGTACTTCACAGTTCACAGTCTTTGTAATATGTTTTAGCAATACATTTCTAACATTTATAATGTGTTTAGAATTTTTTTTTTTAGAATTGCCTTTAAACACAGGCAGTTCCAAGCCTTTCTCTCCGAGCTAGAGTCTGCTCAAGGAGATGTGCTTTACCACACAGGAGTCCGATGGTTAAGCCGGGGCAGAGTTTTGAGGCGTTTTTACAAACTGCTTCCCGTAATCAACGCCTTTCTTCAAACAATGGGCAAAACTGTCCCAGAACTGATTAACACCGAATGGAAATGGGACCTTGCCTTTTTAACAGATGTGACAGAAATGTTGAACAGCCTCAACTTGCAGTTGGCAAGGCAAGGGAAAAACTAATATGTGACATTTTTTTCCCACACAAAAGCATTTGAGGTGAAACTTGCACTGCTTGTGGGACAAGTGCAAAAGCAAGACTTCACTCATCTCCCTGTTACCCAAACCTCTCAGCGGCCCCATTCCCAGCAGCAAAGTTAGTGGAAGTGCTGGAAATGCTGAAGGCGGAGTTTGACGTGCGATTCCTTGAGCTTCATGACCACGTTGAAGAAATCCACCTTTTTCAGAACCCTTTTGCTGCTGACATTGATGAAGCACTGCCTTCTTATCATTTTGAGTTGGCTGAGTTACAGACCTGTGATGTTCTGAAAGATGCATTTAAGCCCAACAGTCTCATTGAATTCTATACTGCCCTCCCTAACGAGATCTACCCAAACATCAAAAGACATGCAATGAAGATGTCCAAACTTTTTGGCAGCACGTATATCTGTGAGTAAACCTTTTGACGCATGAAACTGATAAAAAATCTGATGAGATCAAGACTCACTGATGAACATTTGCATCAGTCTTTGAGACTGGCTGTGACAGAAATTGAACCTGACATTGGACTTCTCACCAGCCAGAAACAAGCCCACAGTTCACACTGATTAGCCTAATATTCATAAACATTCAGTAAATGTTTTGATTTCAATACCAATGAATATGAAATGGGTGAAAGTGAGAGATCGCTCTAGTCGCGGATCAAAAAACCACTCTTCCGTTCCGATTGCCATAAGAAATCGATTTGCCCCGCTCAGTGAAACACCCACTGAGAATTCTGTTGATTGTGCCCTGGTAATTGGTGATTCGATCACACGGAATGTGAAAATAGGGACACCAGCCAACATAGTCACATGTTTGCCGGGAGCCAGAGCGCCTGACATCAAAGCAAATTTAAAAGTGCTGGCTAATGCTAATCGTAAATTCTCTAAGATTGTTATTCACGTCGGCACTAATGATGTTCGACTCCGCCAGTCGGAGATCACCAAAATTAATATTAAAGAGGTGTTTGAACTCGCAAGTACAATGTCAGGCACTGTAATCTGCTCTGGCCCCCTTCCTGTTCGAAGGAGTGATGAGATAGTTAGCAGATTTTCATCACTCAATGGCTGGCTGTCTAAGTGGTGTCCGCAAAATAATATAGAATTCATAGACAATTGGAAAAGTTTTTGGGGCAAACCTGACCTGTTGAAAAGAGATGGTATTCATCCCTCCTGGGATGGTGCTGCTCTTCTCTCTAGTAATTTGGCTCATAGTCTTAGAGACAAAACATGACAATCTGGGGCTCAGGTCAGGAAGCAGACAAACTGGCTAAACCGACCGTCTGCTAGCGGCCTCGCGTCACCAAGGTCAGATAAATCCCATCACATAGAGCCTCTTTCACCTAGATATCATCATATAGAGACTGTGTCTGTTCCCCGAATTTGGAAATCCAAAAAACGTCCAAACCGATCTAAGGTTAAAAATGTAATTGATATTCAACAAATAAAAAATAGATATAATACAGATGAGCAAACGATAAAGCTTGGGTTGCTGAATATTCGATCCCTTACTTCAAAAGCGCTCATAGTTAATGATATGATTTCAGATTATAACCTAGATGTGCTGTGTATGACAGAAACCTGGCTAAAACCAAACGATTACATTACTTTAAATGAGTCCATCCCCCATGATTACTGTTATAAACATGAACCTCGCCTGAAAGGCAAAGGGGGAGGTGTTGCTGTAATTTATAGTAATATTTTCAAAACCACTAAAAAATCTAGTTTTAAATATACTTCTTTTGAAGTGTTGGTGCTTAATGTAAAAATATATAATGTAAACGATAAATCAAGTTTGAGAATTCTGCTGGCAACTGTATACAGGCCACCAGGGCACCATAAAGACTTTATCAAAGAATTTGCTGACTTTCTATCAGAATTAGTATTGGCTGCAGATAAAGTTCTAATTGTTGGTTATTTTAATATACATGTAGATAATGAAAAAGATGCATTGGGATTGGCATTTAAAGACATTCTTAACTCTACTGGAGTTAGACAACACGTGTCAGGACCTACTCATTGTCGTAATCATACTCTAGATCTAATATTATCACATGGAATAGATGTTGATGCTGTTGAAATTCTGCAGCAGAGCGACGACATCTCAGATCATTATCTAGTCTCATGTAAATTACATTTAGCCAAGGCTGCAAAGCCGACTCCGTGTTACAAGTATGTTAGACCTATCACTTCTGCCACTAAAGATTGCTTTATCAATAATCTTCCTAATCAGTTTCATCATCTCAGCATCCCAGATAGCTTAGCAGAACTAGATATTGCAATAGAAACTTTTAACTCTCTCCTTTCCAGCACTTTAGACACAGTTGCTCCGTTGCGCTTAAAGAAGATTAAAGAAAATAGTCCAACGCCGTGGTACAACGAGCACACCCGGGCCCTTAAGAGAGCAGCCAGAAAAATGGAGCGCAACTGGAAGAAAACAAAACTAGAGGTATTTCGGATTGCATGGAAGGACAGCTCGATTGCTTACAGAGAGGCTTTAAAAGCTGCTAGATCTGCTTATTTTTCAACCCTATTAGAAGAAAATAAACATAATCCTAGGTATTTATTTGAAAAAGTGGCTAAACTAACGAAAAAGACATCTTCAAGCCCATAAGTTTCCAAGCAGCACAGCAGTAATGACTTTATGAACTACTTCACTTATAAGATTGATAATATTAGGGACAAAATTATAACTATGCAATCATCTACTACAGTATCGCATCAGACAGTGCAGTGTAGTCTCCCTGAGGTAAAATTTGATTCATTTGTTGCTATAGGAGAGGAAGAATTTTGCAAACTCGTTAAATCATCTAAATCGACAACATGTATGTTAGACCCTATACCGACTAAACTATTGAAAGAGATGCTTCCAGAAGTCATAGATCCTCTTCTTAACATCATTAATTCATCTTTGTGTCTAGGATACGTACCAAAAACCTTTAAGCTGGCTATGATTAAACCGCTTGTTAAAAAAGCGCAACTTGATCCTACAGAATTAGTCAGTTACAGGCCGATCTCAAATCTACCTTTTCTATCAAAGATATTAGAAAAAGCAGTATCCTCACAGCTGTGTTCCTTTCTTGAAAGAAATGATATCTGCGAGGATTTCCAGTCAGGATTTAGACCGCACCATAGCACTGAGACTGCTCTCATTAGAGTCACAAATGATTTGCTCTTATCATCCGATCGTGGTTGTATCTTTCTATTAGTGTTACTTGATCTTAGTGCTGCATTTGACACCATTGACCACAACATTCTCTTAGATAGACTAGAAAACTATGTTGGCATTAGTGGAATTGCATTAGCATGGTTTAAATCATATTTATCTGACCGCTATCAGTTTGTAGCAGTAAATGAAGAGATGTCTTATCGATCACAAGTTCAGTATGGCGTACCACAAGGCTCAGTTCTCGGACCGCTGCTTTTTACTCTCTATATGCTACCTTTAGGAGATATCATTAGGAAACATGGAATTAGCTTTCACTGTTATGCTGATGATACTCAGCTCTATATTTCTTCCAAACCTAATGAACCTCACCAATTCACAAAATTATCGGAATTCATAGTTGATATGAAATATTGGATGACTAGTAATTTCCTACTACTAAATTCAGAAAAAACAGAGATTCTAATTATTGGACAAAAAGCTTCCACACGTAATAACCTAAAATACCGTCTAACACTTGATGGCTGCTCTGTTAAGTCCTCGTCGTCGGTTAGGAACCTGGGTGTGCTCTTGGATACCAATCTTTCATTTGAAAGTCACGTGTCTAGTGTCTGTAAAACCGCATTTTTCCATCTTAAAAATATATCTAAATTATGCCATATGCTCTCATTGACAAATGCGGAACAATTAGTTGCGTTCATGACATCAAGGCTAGATTATTGTAATGCTCTGCTAGGTGGTTGCCCTGCACGCTTAATAAACAAACTACAGCTAGTTCAAAACGCAGCCGCTAGACTTCATACCAGAACCAGGAAGTACGACCATATTAGCCCCGTTCTGTCAACACTGCATTGGCTCCCTATTAAACATCCTATAAATTTAAAAATATTGCTGATTACTTACAAAGCACTAAATGGTTTAGCTCCGCCGTACTTGAGCGAGCTCTTAACACATTATACTCCTTCACGTCTATTGCGATCTCAAAATTCTGGCCAGTTGATAATACCTAGAATATCTAAATCGACTGCTGGCGGTAGATCCTTTTCCTATTTAGCACCAAAACTTTAGAACAATCTTCCTAACATTGTCCGGGAAGCAGACACAGTCTGTCAGTTCAAAGCTAGACTAAAAACACATCTCTTTGACCTAGCATTCACATAACACTCTATAGACTTTTATAATTCAATATTAGGCTGCTTAGATTAGGTCAGCCGGAACTGGGAACACTTCCCTTAAATCCTGATGTACTCGTTACATCATAAGAAGAATGGCATCTACGCTACTTTTAGTGTCTTTGTTTATCCCGAGGTTTTGCCGCAGCCTGCCGGATCCAGGCCGTTTCCAGATCTGACGAAGGACCTTCGCCTGGACCCGATGACAATGCAGTGCTGAAGTGCCAACTAGCCTCTCCCTATGGAGGATCCCTATACCACTCTACAGATAAAGCCTAGTGGAATTTTTTGGTTCGCGTACCTACCCGAAGTGATAAGATAAAATAAAATTCTGCATCAAAATTTATAGACAAGTAGTTTGTGTAGGCATGGTTTGTAAGGAATTACAAACCTGCGCACATATATTCAAACGCACATAACTATAGAATCAATTCTTAATGCGCATGTGAACGCCATCAGTGTCTATCACAGGTTCACGTTTAAAGTCTGTTTAGAGAGAACGGTGTCGTCTTAGCGGCCCTTAATTTAATAACAAATGATAATTTAGACGGAAGTGAATCAATCAAAACTAACTTTAGCTGGATAAAACATTATTCAAGAACCACTATTAAACTAAACCAATCTTTGTTACCTTAAATTATATGTTTATCTCTGTAAAGCTGCTTTGAAACAATCTGCGTTGTTAAAGGCGCTATATAAATGAGGATGACTTGACTTGACTTGAAAAAATGTCATTATGATAGTAATAATGCTCTTTTAATTGGCTATATATCCCTTGATATGTACGGTGAATAACAAAATAATAAACTAATCTAGCATTTGGAGGCATAATAAATACATTTAAAATCATAATAAAATCTCCACAATAATAAGTCACTCCGGCCCAAGCAATTTTCTGTTACAGACTGTCCCGGCCCCCCATAATAGAAAGGGAAAAAACAATTATGTGGCCCTCACAGAAAAAAGTTTGGGGACCCCTGTATTAGTGCATTTATTAACTGTGTTTTTATAATTAATTTGATTCCAAATCATGTTTTTTTTTATTCCTTACCCTCTCAAAACAACTCAAAGACATTAAAAGAGATGACAAACTGTAATAACTTGTGTATATGATGTATAAGATAAATTCCTCACCATTACGTTGCAAGCCTAGATGAACAAATAGCAAAATAGCAAACTGATATGAAAAATCTTGTGCGATTTTAAGTGGTTTGACCTGGATAGTGCGATTCACTTTCTGTACAAAAGTAAAAACATTGTTTATAGTGTTCATAATGTTTATAATGTACTATAATGCAACTTATTTTTGGAGTATTTTGTCCTGTCCAGACATTCAATTTATTCATAAACCATGAGAAACAACTCAATACTTATACATTTACTGTCCCGATGCACAAGCCCATAACTGCTATCATTGCTCACACAGGAAGAGCCAGTATCAAAACTCATGCATGCCAGCCAAACCACAAACACAGCTATAAGAAGCCTTGAACTTTCTAACTGTTAAATCTGCTACTTAGTGCAGAAAATGATGAACAGGTCACCGAAACATTTCCAACCCACGCTGCAAAAACTCCCCCAGTGAAACACACAAGTCTGCTGCAAGTCATTCTGGTAACACACATCAAATGTAGTGTTTAACATAACCTAGGAATTTTATACTCTAATCTGAATATTTTAAAATTCAAATATCCACATACAGCAAACCATTAGATTGAATAAATAATTAATACTTATTTAATCAATCTAAAAGTAATATGTTTAAGTATAACATCTCAAATTGTGATATTTTTCTTTGTTTGTTTCATCTTCTGTTGTTTCTTGGATGGTGTTTCTTGTGCAGATCATTTCATTTACTGGGCTTGATGAAAATTCTAATAAAATAGATCAACCAGTAAACAACTAGTAAAAATGACAAACATTCTTTAGGAAATAGTTACATTCAGTATTTACAGCCAGGAAATTGTTAGTACATTACGAAAAAATATTAAAACATTGCCAAATCATTAAAATTCTAATAATAATTAAAATCTTAATTATGTTACATTAAATTGACTTCAGATCGACAGCAGATCAGCAAATGAATTGTTCCTATTGTTCCTATGAATTGTTCCTTGATCTGTTCCTATTGTTTTCTCTATGAATTTGTGGTTGTGCATCTGCTGTTTTAAGGTTTTGGTGGAGACATATGAAAGGTTAGATTACAATACATTTTTTAAAGATGAATCACTTTTCTTTCAGCCTGAATCAAGGAACCCCATGAGCTGGAGGAGGTAGCATACCAAAAAACACAAAGTATACTAGTATGTTTGTGTGTGTGTGTGTGTATATACATATTTTTGTGGTACAATAATGATATTGTCACGTTTACGTTCAGTTAGTGTCACCTTCATGGACTTTTAGTTTGTTTGTCTTCAGTCACATGTTTCCTTTGTTCTATGTTCCCGCCACTCATCAGTCAGCATGATTTGCACTTCTTTCTCTGCTAAACCGTTGGAGCCAAACTTATTGTAATAATTATTTGACGTAGCCTACTTTTACACTCAGAATTATTCCTCGGCTTCCTCACGTACTAAACTGCATTTTTTTTTATTGTTTGCGTGCTGGAGGTATGCTATTACGTTGTGTTCAGATTGATGTTAAAGGGGACCTATTATGCCCCTTTTCACAAGATGTAAAATAAGTCTCTGATGTCCCCAGAGTGTGTATGTGAAGTTTTAGCTCAAAATACCCAACAGATAATTTTTTACAGCATGTTTAAATTGTAAACATATTTGTAAACATTGATCCACAGACTCTTTTGAATGTCTTTCAGAACTTTTCAAATGAAAAGCTCTCAATTCGTCTCTAAATAAAACATTGCTGCAAAAATGTTCTCATACTTTTATTTTGAAGGCAACATCACTAAAGATGAAGTGATTGTGAGTAACTTTTTCTGTCATGACAGATCTATTTCAGAACCAGCCGCTATCAAAATAATCTGGCTGCGGGCGAGTTCTGTTGCGCGCATGTTGGCGACCACTGCAGTAGAGCATTACAATAATCAAGTCTTGAGGTCATGAACTCATGAACTAACTGTTCCGCATTTGTCATTGAGAGTATATGTCATAGTTTAGATATATTTTTAAGATTGAAGAATGCGGTTTTAAAGGTTTTAAATGCAGCTTTCAAATGAAAGATTGGTATCAAAAGCAAACCCAGGTTTCTAACTGACAGAGCAGCCATCAAGTGTTAGACAGTACTCTAGGGGTGTTACAACCAGTTGCAGAGATGGAGGTAGCAGGATCTATGTGCAGCAGCTTTATTAATCAAAAAACAAACTCAGGGATACTCAGGGACAAGATCTGGAACAGAACAACCAAATCAAGCTTAACGTTGATAACTGACAAAGAACCAGAAAGAACACAGGGTGTACATAGGCAGAACTGAAGAGCAAATTAACAAGACACACCTGAACTGAACTAACAATCAATCAAACACCATAGAAACAAACAGGCAGGGGGCGGAGAAAGACATAACTGAACTAATTGACAGAACACAGACAAAGACAGAAATTAAAACAGACTTACAGTGTGACAGAATGCCCCTCTCCCAGAAGGTGTGTCCTCACGCCGCAAGGAATTCACAGGGGTGGGCGTCCTGGAGGCAGACGAGGGTGAGGCCTAGCGGGACAGGGGGCCTCCAGGGCAGCACCAACAGTTCAGGGGACCAGGGTGAATCCGACCGTTCTGGGGGCCAGGCGGCTCCGTCAGTTCAGGGGTCCCGGGGGAATCAGCCTTCGTGGCCTTGCCATCAGGGCCAGGCTTGGCCTTTACGGCCGGGGAACAATATGAGCTGCATTTTATTGATCATCAACTAAAATTTCAACATCAAAGACCGTAATAAGAGAGAGCGGAAACAGCCCTGGTAAGATCATTTCGTTTCTTTACTTTTAATGAAGATGATTGTGTGTTAAGCGTCTGCAACTTACTTTCACTTTGATTTGCGATAGTTTGCACATTGGCTTGATGAATAGATGCTCAGCTGCTCATCTGCGGCGATGCGTGTTGCAGTAGCGTCGTCATATCTGGCTATACCATGACGTATAGCCTATAACACGCTCTCACACATTTATTTTTTTAAATTTACATATGTGGTTTCAACAACCAGATGCATTTACATTTGCCCAGTTTCGCCTGGAATGTGTGGTGGCAAACACAATTCTATCCCTGAATAAGAGACAAACATTTCCAATTGTCTTTGATGAGGTTTATTTTCTTGCAAGAAAAGGTCAGCAGTCATACAGTCACACAGAGCGGCTGCAGAGTGTGACAGTGAAGGGAGGGCATCCTTCCTCCTTTATAGTTTTGACTCCCAGAATGTTATCTTTCGAGGCCAATGATGGTATTTCAGCCATATGTGGAACATTCTTAGACTTGTTCATCATATTGTATCCTTGAGTGGAGGCCTTCCTGTCACGTACCAACACTCTTTACTATTACAATACAATTCCATATTAGAATAAGGTTTGTGTGTGCTCTTTTACTGTCATATGATGGTCACACACATCTTAAAGATAAAATTTATTCCACAATTCCCGCCTTTTTATCATTCATTGATAACTAATAATAATACAGCTTATTTTAAGTCATTACATCACATTTATACTTTTCATCCCTGATTTTCATATAAATGATCACTCTCTTAAACTTGTGAAACAAGAGTTTTTTTATTTTATTTTATTTATTTTTTTTTACAGTCAGACATACATACAAACCAACATAGTGCAGTAGTGAGCAATCTTGTAAATCCATAATTCCAGAAGTGACATAAAAGTGATTTAAGTGTTTGGTCTAAGTGTGTATGTGAGCGGGAGTGACTGTGGGTATGTGTATGTGTATGTGTGTGTATGCGTAAACAAAGTAACCATTTATTATCTATTACCATTGTCACTACCATCACCACCCCACTCCCCACTACCACCATATTGCCAATATTGTGTTGGTCGATTTTTATTTCCATCCTTCCTCCTATGTAACAATTACCATTGTCAATCCCGTACAAAATAAAAGATAGTATAATAAGATAATATAAGATAACCTTCCCCCACATCTCATCAGTCCCTATCTTTTCCTATTTTTTTTTTTTTTTTGTGTGTGTGTTATGTGCAATGTCTAAAGTGCATTAAAAGAGGGAGTACAGTGCGAGAGTGTCTCAAATTGGGACAGAGAAGCTGTCCCGTTGAAACCACTTCTCGCCTGTCTTGCCTGCCTTGGTGTTTGTTAGGTTTTCCATACATATTCCTTTTTTTTTTTTTTCCCTATTCTATGTTGTGGTGCATTAAAAGCCCATGAAGAGATAGGGGGGGGGGGAGTTATTGCAGTAGTGATGACAATGACACTTAATTCCAATACAGCATTGACAATGGCAATATTAATGATAATAATAATGATAATAATAATATTAATAATAAATTACAATGATGATGGCAGTGGCGACCGCAATGGTGAAAGCAAAAGACAGCAACAACAGCAATTACAACAATGAAAAAATAAAAGTGAAAAATAGTAACCATAACAATAACAGTAAAGATAGTAATAACAATGATGACAAACAAGTTCAAACAACTAAAATGCATTAATATTCGTGGGTTGATTAAGAAGGTTGGAGGAGTCGGAGTTGAAAACAGAGAATGGATTCATAGCTGTAAGAGGTCAGAAAGTGTTGGATGGCAGAGGTCAGTTTCAGATGCGTAATTATGAAGGGGAGATGCGTATTCCACTGTAATGAAGTCTGTAATAAGATTTTTCCAAATGTTAATGTGTAATTTATTTCTAGTTTTCCAGTTCATGAGGATAGTTTTCTTGGCGATGGTTAGAGCTATGAGGAGTATTTTAGAGTTTATAGTTTTATCAGTGATTATTGTGAGGTTCCCCAGCAAGGAAAGAGAAGGCGACAGTGGGATGGTGCAGCCAACTATAGTGGATAGTGACTGTGTGACCTCTTCCCAAAAGTGTTTGATTGGAGTGCATTGCCAGGTTGCATGGATGTATGTATCTGTAGAATTTTGATTGCAATGTGTGCAAACTTCTGATGTGAAACCCATTTTAGCTAATCTGTTTCCCGTGTAATGTGTTCTGTGAAGTATTTTGTATTGTATTAACTGAAGATTCACATTTTTGGACATGAGATAGATGTTTTTACAGATTTGAGTCCAGAAGTTGGCATCAGGGGCTATTGAAAGATCGTTTTCCCATTTTATTGTTGGTAAGTGTATGGTCTGAAGTTTGTTTGAAATCATTTTGTATATTTTAGAGAGAAGTTTCTTTGGGGAGGAAATGTTGACCAAGTCTGATATTGCCGGTGGAAGTTCTAAATTTGTGTCTCTGTTTATTTTTGTCAGAACAGAAGATTTGAGTTGCAGGTATTTAAAAAATTCATTGCTCCCGATGCCATACTCCTGGGCCAGTTGCGGAAATGGTCTAAATGTGTTAGATTTGAAAATATGCTTAATGTGGGTGATACCCTTTTCTGCCCATGTGTGAAAATTCAATGTTTTTTTATTGCTTATAAAGTCACGGTTGTTCCATAGTGGGGTGAGGTTAGATGGAGCTAATGTAGAATTTTTGATTTGGTGAAATTTCCACCAGGCTGTCAGAGTGGTGGCTATAGTTACTGCATTAAAACATGTGTGTTGTTTAATTGATTTGGTGAGAAACGGTATGTCAGCTATATTTAATTCTTTGCATAGTGATTGTTCTATATCTAGCCATATAATATCAGATTAGGTGGGGTGAATCCATTTGTATATGTATTGCAGTTGGTTAGCCATTGAGTAATATTGGAAATTTGGTGCTTCTAGTCCTCCTTGAACCTTACTTTTTTGTAGTGTAGTGAGTTTTATCCTTGGTATTTTATTTTTCCAATAGAAGCGAGTTATAATGGAGTCTAGTGATTTAAACCAGGTGAGTGTGGGGTGGGTTGGAATCATTGAGAATAGGTAATTAATTTTCGGTAAAATCGTCATTTTTATTGCTGCTATCCTGCCTATTATGGAGATTGGAAGATTGAGCCACCTGAGCAAATCGTCTTCTATTTTTTTTAGCAGTGGTGTGAAGTTGAGTGTTACCAACTCTGACAGTCTGGAGGAAATTTTAATGCCTAAGTAAGTGATGTGATCATGACATATAGATATTGGTGATTGATGGGGTGCCACATCACATTTGGTTTTATGTAAAGGGAGGATGGAAGATTTATTCCAGTTTATTGCATAATCTGATATTTTTGAGAAGGACTGGATTGTTTTAATTATTTCTTGAGTAGATGCTAGGGGTTCTTGTATATATAGTAGGATATCATCTGCATAAAGTGAGATTTTATGTGTTTGTTGTGGTGTTTCAATACCTTTGATTGCTGGGTTTTGACGGATAGCTGCTGCTAAGGGTTCAATAAAAATCCTGAATAGGGATGGAGAGAGTGGACATCCCTGCCTCGTCCCCCTGTACAGTGTGAAGCTTTGTGATGTTAGTCCATTGGTTGTGACTGTGGCCGATGGTGATGTGTATAAAATCTTGATCCAGTTAATAAATGACTCTCCAAAGCCGAATTTTTGTAACGTGGTGAATAAAAATTTCCAGTTGACCCTATCAAAAGCTTTTTCGGCGTCTAATGTGGCAATGAGAGTATCTTTCTGTTGTACTGATGAGTAGTGCATTAAATTGTATAATCTGCGGGTATTATTGGATGCATGTCTACCTTTTATAAAGCCGGTCTGATCAGGATGGATTATATACGGTATAATTTTTTCAATTCTATGGGCTAGTGCTTTGCTAATAATTTTTATGTCGACATTTATAAGTGAGATAGGACGATAGTTATATGTGTAGGTGTGGTCTTTGTTAGGTTTAGGAATGAGTGATATAAGTGCTGTATTCATATGGGAAGGGAACTTTGCGTTATGTTTTATTTCTGTTATTGTTCTGCTAAATAGTGGGTATAAGGTTGACCAAAAATGTTCGTAAAATTCAGCAGGGAAGCCATCTGGACCTGGTGCTTTGTTATTTTGCATGCTTTTCAATGCGGAGTGAAGTTCTTTTTCTGTGATTGGTAATTCTAGTGTGTTTACTTGTTCCATGTTGAGTTTTGGTAGAATGGTGTTATCGAGGAATTGGGTTATGTCTTCTTGGTTTGGGTCCAGATCAGATGAGTATAATTTTGTATAGTAATCTTGAAATATCTTGTTTATCTCAACTGGTGAATTGGTTAGCTTCCCTGCCGAGTTTCTGATGGAGGTTATAGCTGTTCTTTCTTTATTTCTTTTAATTTGACTGGCTAAATATTTTCCGGATTTATTGCTATGGTGAAAAGTTTCTTGACGGAGCATGTGAATCAGAAACTGGTTTCTTTTGTTTATTATTTCATTAAGTAAAATTTTTTTTCTCTGATTTCTTTATAGATGCTTTCTGATTGATTATTTGCATGTAAAATTTCTAATTCTTTTATTCTTTTTCCCAGTTGGACTTCTTTTTCTCCGTCCTTTTTTTTATGTACTGAATATGATATAATTTTTCCCCGTAAAACTACTTTCCATGTTTCCCAGAGCAGTGATGCTGACGACTTTAGAGAGTCATTTATTTCAAGGAAGGATGTCCACTCTCTCTTGAAATAGCTGTCAAATTCTGGATCTTTCAAGAGTGATGTATTAAAACGCCATCTGGTGGGGTGCTTCTGTATTGCAGATGGATTCCATGTAAGAGTTACTGGAGAATGGTCACTAATAATGATCGGATGAAACAAGATTTTAAAAGAAGAAAGTTTAGGCTGTTTTTTTTTTTTTTTGTGGGGATAGTCCCTTAAGTATTAGCAAGCAAGTAAAGACTTTATCTGAAGCCTGAAATGAATAAACACTGTTTTTGCACTCCTGACAAAAAATCAGACCCTCAGTCACCTCAGTATAAACAAGAAAGTAGTATAGATGTTCAGAATAGAAAAACATATCTTAACTTAATTAATACATTTCACTGTAACTCCCGCTGGTTGTGTCATCATCAAATTTCATTGGTTATGTTGTCAGTCACTATAGTCTGGAATGTAAAAACAACATGATATATCCCAACATTTTACACACTCCTCCTTTCTCAGCAGTTAACATGTCTAACAGTAATCTATTATGTATAACAGCATCTCTGATTTGTTTCATTTCAGCATTAATCATTATCAAATCATTCTCATTGCTGTTTGCTATTTCCAACACAGTATAGCCCACATGAAAAATAAAATGATAGAACATAAAATAAAACATAAATGAACATAAACCTAAACTTTGTAAAATACTCATTAGCCTTGTTACTACACCAAAATTGTTATAATTTGAACAAGAACTTTCAGATTTTCATAATCCCCTAATAACTTCATAAATCTGTAGCAAATCAGCTCAATTAAATATTAATAATCAATAATAACTGGTTATAATTGATTATGAATATTTGGATCAGTTAATATCATTAACTTAATGTAGTAAAATTAATTTTTACTTCAACCCACCTGTTTGTCCCAAATATTCATTTCCGGAGAAGGGAAATGTCTTTCTTACTGTACAGTACTATTAACAGCATGTAGTCACAATCTAGATCGTAAGGTAAACTTTGTATGCAAGCAGAGAATCAGAACCAAATACATATTGTGCACAAGTTTTATTAAAAAAAACACACACGAAAACATAACTAACATACAAACAATTACACATTCTATTCTGTCCCTGATGCAAGTAGTTTGCACCTCAACAGATAGTTAAACAGGATGAGGGTTGAAGAAAAAGTCGAAACCAAAAAAGTCCTTTTTCAGTGTTTTACTTTGAAATCTTCAGTCCCACAACATAATTATTTTTGTGAAACTACAATACAAACAGAAAATGTACATTAAGTATTAAGTATGAATAAAAGTAAATTTTAAGAAAGAAAACAATCTAGTGTTAATATATGAAAGAAAGATAACAATAATCTTCTTTGAAAATGTACAGCAAATGTTTTCTTAAATCCTATGAAATACTCTTTTTTGACATAAATTATATTAAATAAACAAACTTACAGACGATGGCCTCTTTGGCATGAAACTGCTGTTGTGAAGTGAAAACTAAGATGGCCACCACGACCTCTAACCTAAGTCACATGATGCATCTTAACCAATTAAATAAAACCAAAATTATATGACTACTTAAATAGTCAGAACTAGTGGTCGACCGATCGTTTTTTTGATGGCCGATGCCGATGCCGATATGTTAGAGAGCAGGGTGGCCGATGGCCGATATAAAGCTGATATTTATATATATATATACACACACATATACATATTATATATATATATATATTTTATTTATATATATATATATATATATATATATATATATATATATATATATATATATATATATATATATATATATACACACACACACTTTATATTTATATAAATCAATATTTAATAAATTTGATAATTTTAATAAATATTTTAAAATCTTTAAAATAAACATGCTTAGGCCCTATACTTTCGATGGCAACTTCTTGAATCTGCAATCCTATTACAGAATTTTCCACAAATAAAGTAATTGTTTAAAAATATATGAATATGTGAATAAAAAGGAAGTAAACACTGTAACAGGGCACTCAGTAATCTGGTAATTAATCAGTAATCACTGATAATCATATTTTTTCAAATAAAGACTTTTTTTTACTTTGACTTTTGACAAGGTAACGGTAATTTTACATACAACACACAGTGAAAACGACATGAATATGACACAATGGGCCGCTGGATATAGCACAGCATATTTTAAAATGAAGGATTTAAAGTGTTTCGATCGAGTCTCCTGTGAAGCTGATCTTCTGTTCGCATTCACTCACTGCGCACGGACCGACCGTCACTCGCAGGAACACGTTTATGCAGGCTACAAATGCACACTTCACAAGATATCACAGCTGGATTCGATTAAATCTGCAAGGTTTGTGAAATTAAATGTTTATTAGATATTCAGAGATTTGTTTAAATTATGTAGATGCGCATTTGCTGAATGTTGACGGTAAATGAGAAAGTATTTTAGGCTGATTGTTTGCCTTTTCGGTTACAATAATATAAAAGCAAACGTATTACTTTTTCGCATACCATTTACTTTCTTTGACCAGTTCTGTAGCCACCGGTTCTGTCTAACAAAGTATTAGATCTCACTGACAGAGATCGTAAACTAATGAAGACGGAGAATGTGAGTGAGCGCTGTGTGATCAGGCGCTGCCGTTCTCTTCTCAGGTGCTGGTGTTCTCAGCGCCGCCCGTCAAAATAAAAGTCTGCAGCGCCGTCAAAATAAAAGTCCCGCTTCCAACACATCGGCCAATCAGAAAAACTTATCGGCCGATGCCGATATTTTAAAAAAGCCAAATATCGGCCGATATATCGACTACCACTAGTCAGAACACATTCATTCATGCATTCATAGGTAGATGGTTAAAGTAACAGAATGAAACCGGATGTAGGAAATGGAACTATGGAAAAGATCCATTTAACTATGAAAAGAACCATCAATATTATAATTTTCAAAGCACCTTCTTAAAAGCATACTTGCATGGCCTTGCAGTGAACACAATTCTTGAAGTTGTTGAAAATTGACATTTGTTGGTTCTGTGAGTGTCAAATGTTGAAGTTGCAATTGTTTTCTTCTCCGTTGGATGAAGAAGGTATGATGAACTTGCGTGGTTAGTTCGACTCTGTTGGGAGAGTGAAGGCCTAGCAGGGTGTGGTCACACTGTGGTCACAGCCTGCTGGGGCCCATGGAGACATCAACCCGAAGAAGCAGCAGTGAAGGCCAGAGGAAGAGAGGACTAAGAGAGCCAATGGTGGGAGTTACGATGGACTTCTTCTGCATTGAATGAAGACGTTGTGCCAAACTGCTGAGGTTGTTTTGGATTCTGTTTCTGTTGCGGTTGAGAGAGTCCTCTCTCGTCTGAATGAGCACATGGCTGGTTGTGAGTCAAGGCTTGCTGCCCTGGGGCCTGCTGAGGCCGCGCAGGACAGCACAACACCACGAACGTACCGAGAAGTCAAGAGAGCGAAGGCTGGTGTGGATGCAATTTAAAGCCCAAGAAAGGTCCCACCTCTCAGGGTTGGCTCAGCCGATAAGAAAGGTGGAAGTTCCAGACGGGAGACCTTGGTTTATGGCTCTGTATTTCAAGGGTGCTCATTTGCATGTGCATTGTGCAGCTGGATGGGTGGTAGCCGACGAAGAAACCATGAAAGACTCCTGCAATACCAATATGTTGTCGCTATCGACACACCATGTACACAGTCACTTCGATCTTCAAAGCACCAAGTCATAGAGACCAAACACGGCATCGGTGATGTTACAATGACCGTTGTTTGTATAATAAAATGCATACCGAGGTATCAAATACATAATATAAATAAAATACAAGACAGTAAATCATTCACAAAAATGTTCTGGGATGCATGCTCATTTATAGATCTGTTTATCGATAAATAAATGCAGGGAAGTCTGTTTTAATGTCTGTAGGTTCTAATGGCAAGGGCCCTGACCACATTCTTAACAGCAATAAAACCAACTTATCTGATCGTAGTCATGGTAACCAAAGATCCTTCTTGCCCTTGTTGGGGGATGGGACCACAGATCCCAGAGTGAGTTTTAAATATTATTTGTTACCTAAAACAAATAATTGTGTCTGATTTGTCTCAGTCGTTACAGATTCCCCCTTTTCGATCGTTGTTGTCCCTCTTAAGGACAACCAAGAGCGACATTGAAAGTGCAGCAAGATCAGACACAACTCTGTCACAGAAGGCTGGAAGGCCATGGTGGCCTCTAGTTATTTGTGTTTCCTGGATCGGTGGTCGTTCCATCAGGTGATGTAGATAGTAGCCAAGTCCAAGTCTCTGCAGAAGGTACAGCAGTTGTTTGCTTGTTGGTGCTTGTTTGTGGTTGCAGGAAGTGGTTAGGGCTCTATGTAGCATAGAGAGGGTGTCAGGCCAACCTAGTGCTGGTGTCAGGCCAACCTAGTGCTGGTGGCAGGAGATCAGAAGGTGGTTGTTAGCCTCTCAGTTGCGAGAAGTCTGAAGGATTGGAGTGTTGCTCTGTCCTTATGGTGGTGCCGACGTGAGCTTGCCTAAGCTGGGGTATGCAGGGAGTCGGAAGCTTGTACTTTACAGGACTCCTCGGGTGAGTCTATTCAGGGAGTTATTTTGCTTGTGACAGCAGCTCCTGTAACTGAGGCAGGTGCGTCCAGCTGTCCTTGTGGAGCCTCCGATTGACACCTGTGTGAAGGGTGTGGAGGAGGATGTTGTGTTGACAGCCGTCAGTCATCCTGTGGTATTTGCAGGTTGAGGGTGCTGTCTTCTATGGTGTCTCCCAGGGGCTTGGCTGGTACCCAGGTTGTTGCCATGGTGACAGCTCTGTGCTGGTCCTGGGCATGCTCAGTCCAGCTGTATTGAATCTGGTTTGAACCCCAGTGTCTAGCTGGCCTGTAAGGCTTTGAGCACAGGTCCATTCCTTGTGGGACGCTGTGATCTGTTACGTGAGGTTGTTTACCTTCTGTTTCATAGCCATAAGGTGGGGTAAAGAGATGAAAAATTCAAATCTATGCTAAAATCATCCGGACTACTCAATATATTAGACAATATATTGATTTAAAATTTGTAAGACATGTTTTGTGTAAGAAAGCTTTATGCGAGGAGGCGTAAACCACCCATTAATATATAGTTTTTCACACCTGAGAAAGACAAAGACCCTCCCCTAATGGCCCTATTAGGTGCTATCAGGCCCAATCATTATGAGGAGCCTTGCACAAAGAATGAGGAGAAATTTTAAAAAGAATGGCTTTTAGATTGTTTGGATTTATTTACAACACAACATAATCCAAAGATACATAACAAATGGCAAAATAGCACATTAGTAAACACACTGATCTAAAGACATAGACTTGGACAGTCACACACCTTTGTGCCATTCCTAAAACATAGTAGGCTACATACCTGTCATTTCCAAGGTGTTTGATTTTTCACTTTACCATGTTCATGTACAGAGACTCATGTGAATGTTGAAGTCAGCAGGAATCATCAGTGACATCTGGTCCCTGTAAAAAAAAACAAAAAAAACAACTGTGAACATGCTGATATCAAGATAAACTATAGGCTGCACGATTTTGGGAATACATTTTAGATTTTTCTGGTTAAAATTGCAATTTAAAATGTACAAAATACACACACACACACATACATCATATATAGGCTATATATATATATATATATATATATATATATATATATATATATATATACCAGGTTGGTTGTGCCTTGTAGGATATACGTGTAGGCTACACATAAATATAACTATAAGGCACAACCAACCTGGTGTTCATTTTATGTGTAGGGCTGCATAAAATAACAATAACTAGCCTGTAGCAGGCGGCCTATAAATCGTTAAAAATGAACACTTCAGAAACACTACACTAGAGAAAAATATATGGATCATATGTTACTTCAAATGTTTCCATTCGTTATGACGTTAAGAAATGAGATTGAAGTAAAACCATGAAGCCTATTGTTTGGTGTGTTTTGCTTTACAAACGCACAGCGCGACTGACTGAAACTCAGCGCGTACAGAGTCTCATTTCATAACGTACATTTTAGTCTGGCATCACTTTGACTAGTTGCGCAATGTAAAGTTTATATAACAATAACATTATGAGTGGATGTCTTACCTTAAAAATCTTTCTCATCTTCAAATCGCGATCCTCTGATGTAAATCCAAGGTGCTCAGCACAACACAGCACAAACAGTCTTCCCGATGTAAAGCAGAGGAGTAACGTTAGGCTACTGAAGTCGCTGATTCTTTGTTTTGAGTTGATGGGGGCGTTTTCAGGTCTGCTCCTTCACGTGGATCATTTGCATGTCAATCGCTCTTGCGCGCATGGGTGTGGTCACATTAGAGTTAATTAGGAAGCGTTTGAGAAACTATACATGTCGTTGCTTTCATACTGATTATTTAAACAGAGAATATTTGCTTTTGATATAATTTACATAATTTAAAAATAGAGATTCCAAGCTTTGTAAAGACATACATTTCAAGTCTGTCTGACAAACATAAGCTGAGTTACAGATAATTTTCTGTCGCGTTTCAGAATGAACTTCACATTGAGGGAGACAGCAGAATGCGCATCGTGTTTATTTTCTTTATTTTACGAAAAACACAACATTTTGTTTTTATTATGAGTATACACAAATAAAAGAAGACATTTAGTTTTGAATGATGTATAACACTTATATGTAAGATCAAAATCAACAGAGTATTTTGAGTCTCTTTTGCACCACTAGCGTAGCCAGGAATCACAATGTAGGTGGGCCCAGAGAAAATCGGGTGGGCACAGCCTAAAATGCATCTGTGATCAAAATAGGCCAACACAACTACACCTGCTTGAATACACCACAGTTTAAAGGGCCCCTATTATGGATTTTTGAAAATTACCTTTAATGTAGTGTCAGGGCTCCAGACTAACTTTTCCACTGGTTGCACTGGTGCTACCAACTTTCTCAGTTGAGAACCAGCATAGGATTTGGTCGCACCAATAATTTTATTTTTTTTATTTTTTTTGCTACATGCCATGGGATTAATCAATGCATGCTGATGAATAGTGGTCTTAATCTGCATACCTTGACTGACAGTGACAAGACCTCATGTTAGCTAAATGTTTTAATCTTTTAACTATCAAATAAAAAAACTCTTAAAAAAAAAAAAAAAAAAAAAAAACATGTATGTTCTTTTAATTTGTATATGCCTTAATTCCTGAATTCCTAATTGGCGCGTTTCATCATCAGTGTGCAATGCGCTTGATGTGTACGTTCGTTAATAAATAAACTGCAAGTGTCTTGCGGAAGAACATTGTAGCCGGAGCTACTTCTCTCCGTTAATGTCTATGGCGAGTCACTGGGCAACTCCGCAGCCGAGCCGACCCCGGGATAAAATAGTCAGAATATAAACACTTATTATAGGCGTACCGTAGTGATTCAGGATAAGTCAAAAACACGGTTTGGAAAATGGATTCATGATGTACTCATTCATTTTGAACATAAGTTACGGACTGCAGCAGCTGCTGATACAACGGCGTTCTGTTGCACATGCGTGAATTTAACATGACCATGCACTCTCACAAATGCGACCACATAAAATTTTAACTCGCACATTTTTAAAAAATGGTCGCAGTCTGGAACCCTGTTAACATTTATTTTTATAGGTCAGTATTGTAATAATGGCAACAGAATTCCCTCCTTAGGCTACCTTGTGTGGCCACTGACTGGATGGGCCTGACTGACAAGTGGGTGGGCCCAGGCCCATCCAGGCCCACCCGTAGCTACGCGAGTGTTTTGCACTGATAAGAAAAAAAGTGAGCTGGTCAGGCCAGCTGACAGTCTTGCCTGGGCCCAGGACAAGATAATCTTAGATGCCACCCCCCCCCCACCCCCCCAAAATATCCAAAATATTTCCATATGTGGCTCTTTCCTCCTTTCTTATCAATAAGTGGATTTACAGCCACCACATCAGCAGCACCGCCGGTCGCAATGTCTCAGCACTTTTATGAAGAGGACGCAACTGCACGCGCTTCGGACATGCACGCGCATCAAGTACCGGGTTTGAGAAAACCTGGTACCGTGGCGTGACGTTTAAAAAAAAAATTGTACCGACTTGGTACCAAAGTACCGGTTCTTTGACAACACTCATAAACGTTGGCTGCGCTTTTTCTTACCTTGCTCTACGTTGACTTTAAGTTACTAATGTTAGTTCCAGCTTCACCGTCACCACCTTTTTAAAAATATTTATCTCGACTTGAAGGCCTCTATTTTATTCTTCTCTTCTTCTCTTTTCTTTTCTGAGCACCGGACTTGTGGCACCTGTTGGTAATCAGCGCTCCCTATGCTGATTTGCTCTTGCCGGCATGTGCTTGGTATAAAAGCTGTCCAGTCTTACAGTGTGACAGAGGCGTGAGGTTTTCCCCTCCGTCTCTCTTCTGAAGAGACCCTTTCTCCTATTCCAGTTCTGTGATTTAGTTCTCCCTATTTTGTGTTTGTGTTCTAAGTAAAACTTACTGAGGTGAGAGACCAGTGAAATGTTGTTTGGACTGTTATAGTTTTTTATTTATTTTGTCTACTCCCTGATTGCAGGGTGAGTTATTTTCTTCAAGTTTTGGTTGTATTATTTCTTTATCATTTTGTTTTTAGTTAAGGAAGCTGTAGAGCTATTTTAATTTGACTTATTTTTTCCTCCTGTTTATATTTAGAGAGGAAGTTAGGTTTAGAATTGTCTTTTGTTTAAATCGTTATTTTGGTGTTTAGGTTATTTAGTTGTTAAAATAGATTTGTTTTGTTTGTTATTTTGGCATTAGCCTCCTCTTGAAGTATTACTTCCTTGTAAAGTTGACTATTCTTGGTCACTGTTATATCTTCTCTTAATAAATTCCTTTTGATTTGGAAAGTGGTTCTAGTGTGGAATCAGTATTAGGACAGGAGACAGGGGCTCTGAAGACGGTTATTTCTATTTATTTATTTCTGTTCGTTCTCCTCTACCATAGACAGGGGAGGATGTAACAGAATATTTCATACACAACAAAGTGTTTTACATAGAAGAAATTAAAATAATCAAAAGAAATCAGAATAATTAAAACAGTTTAGAATAAAAGATGAAATACAGTACAAACAGTCACAATGGTAATTCAAAGTGCTATACATAGAATAAATTAAAATAATCAAAAGAAATCAGAAAATTTAAAACATAAAATTAAATATAAACAGTCGGACGAACAGTGGTACAGTGCTCATTCAGTAAATGCAAAGCTAAACAGATGTGTTTTGAGTTTAGATTTGAATGTGACTACTGTAGGAGCACATCTGATCTCTTCTGGAAGTTGGTTCCAGCTGCGGCTGGCATAGTAGCTGAAAGCAGACTCGCCATGCTTAGAGTGAACCCTTGGTATTTCTAGCTGATGTGATCCTAATGATCTGAGTGATCTGTTGGGTTTATATTCAGTGAGCATATCTGCAATGTATTGAGGTCCTATAGGAGTGGCGCAAGAATTGAGCCTTGAGGGACTCCGCATGTCATGGGTGTCCACTCAGACTTATGATCTCCTATACTCACAGAATAACCTCTACCTACCAAATATGACCTGAACCATTTTAGGACTATCCCAGAAAGCCCCACCCAGTTTTCCAGCCTGTCAAGAAGTATGTTGTGATCGACAGTGTCAAATGCAGCACTGAGGTCGAGTAGTACCAGCACTGATAATTTGCTTGTATCAGTATTTAAGCGAATATCGTTTATTATCTTTATGAGCGCTGTCTCTGTGCTGTGATGTGGTCAGAAACCAGATTGGAAATTGTGAAAGTATCCATTTGAGCTTAAGAAATTGTTCAGCTGATTGAAGACAACTTTTTCAATGATCTTGCCTATGAAAGGAATATTTGAGATCAGTCTATAGTATAGTTTAATATGGTCTTATTCAGATTGCTCTTTTTCAGAAGGGGCTTGACAACTGCAGTTTTCAGGGAGTTCGGAAAACTCCCAGAGAGAAGTGAGGCATTTACCACTTCTAGGAGATCTGCTTCTAAACAGTTTAACACATTTTTGAAAAAAGATGTGGGAAGTGCGTCAAGGGCGCAGGTTGATGTTTTAAGGTGCTGTACAGTTTCTTCCAAAATTTTGCCATCAATTTCTTCGAAATCAGACATAGTAACTACTTTCTCAGGCTGTTGTCTGATCTGTCTGACCCCAGCGCAACTCAAGGCTGAGCTGATCACCTTTCTGATATTATTGATTTTCTCAGAGAAGAAAGAAGCAAACTCATTGCACTTGCTCTCTGAGAGCATTTCATTGGGAATCTGGCTTGGGGGGTTTGTCAGTCTCTCTACAGTAGCAAAAAGAGCACGTGTGTTGTTTATGTTGCTGTTTATAATATTTGAGAAGAAAGTCTGTCTAGCTTTGCCTAGTTCCTTTTTGAAAGCATGGATGCTGTCTTTGTAGATGCTATGATGGACTACACGTTTTGTCTTCTGCCACATGCGCTCTGCTTTTCTGCATTGTATTTCCATATTTTGCACTGCTGTTGAGTTTCTCCAAGGTGCTTTTTGTCTGCCACTCTTCTTCCTGACTTTCACAGGAGCAATATCATCAATTACACTCTTAACTTTTGAGTTAAAAGAATCAAGGAGAAAATCAACAGAGTCAGCAGATATGCTTGGTGTTAAAGATATAGCCTTCCTAAATAGTACACTAGTGTTCTCATTTAAGCATCTCTTCTTAACAGATACAGATCTAGCTTCAATGGCAGGAGAGATCAGTATATCAAAGAAAATACAGAAATGATCAGACAGTGCTACTGTGACGGACTGAAGATATTACAGGGAAAGATAATAGTATTGAGTTATAATAGGTACCCCAAAAATATATTTTTTTCTTTCTTTCTTCAGTTTAAGTATTTACAAGAGTCTAAAAAAGTCATTCTAATGTTATATAGATTTAAGTTTATTCTGAAATAGGCCTGTAGGTGGCGCATTGCACTAGAGCGATGAGAAATGACGTTCTGGTCAAAGGGCAAAGTCATTAAAAGAAAGCGCCAGAACGCTTCAGACACTAATGTGTGTTCCCTTTCGTTGTCACTCCGAGTTACGTCGGATGACGACGAAGTAGTATTATCAGCTTCGAGTATTTCAAAACGAGCCTATGGCAAAGAAATGCCATGGGTCTGCGGAATTTGCATGACGTAACTCCGCCCCACCTCGTGGGTATAAAAGGAGGAAGTCCGCAACAGCAGTTTATGTTTTCGCTTCGGAGCCAAGTGTATTCTTCTCTCCTCAAGCCATCTCTGAATTGTCAGCTTTACAAACGAGTACCTCGAGTGTTGGTGTGACGGCGATCTACGGCGAGCGCGTGCTTCCTGCTGATCTGTTGCAGTGGTCTGTCAGTCGGTGCGTGTCTCCCCGGGTGCTTCAACACTTGAGTTTTCTCTCACTAAAAGAGCTTGCACGCGGCACATCTTTTTAAAGACGGCTCGCCCGTGCATTTCAAAAAAAAAAAAAAAAAAAATGAATGGTGCGGCAGCTTGGTATCGGACTCTGATGGGCACGAGCGTTGTCTAGTATGTTTGGGCTTGATCATGCTAGAGCAGCGCTCGTGGATGACTCATGTTTTCTCCATGGAAACATGATCATCGCGTCATTAAGGTCGAGACTCGGTGAACTCACATGAGTGAGAGTCCCCTCATCCACCCCCCGATCTTCGGCTGGTGGCCAGGGTGACCTGAGGGTTTCGGTCTGGAACAAGGCGCCGACTATGTGTCCACGACCCCAGCCCCCCTCTTCAATGACGGTGCCCGCTAGTGAACAGGTGTTTCCCACGGGTCTACCCTCTGGTGGCCCGTGTGTTTCATTTGAAGCTACAGAGGATGATATTATGTTTGTAGCAGCTTCAGTAGGTGGTCTTGATTTTCCTGGAAGTGACGACTCGTCGAGTCTGATCCGGAGATGACGGCCATGCTTTCCCGGGACGATTGGTTTTTGGGTGAGGCCGCCGACCCTCGTCCATGGCAAACCCCAATACCGTTCTTCCCGGATGTGCATGATGAGATCAGGGGCCATTCGCTGATCTCATCCGCCTTTCCTCCCCTCGATGGGGCCGCTGCCCGTGGGTACACTGGGGTTCCCCCGGCTGAACGCTCTGTTGCGATGCTATGTGTCCTCAGAGTGCTTCTTCTCGGCGCAATCCTAAGCACCCGTCCGTGGCCTGTAGTTTTTCGTCTACGCTTGTGGCGAGATCCTATAGCGCCACGGGACTGGCGGCCGCCTCACTGCGTGCCATGGTCATTCTGCTGGTCTACCTGACCCAGATGCTCATGGACCTGCACGAGGGCGGGACTGACCCAGGGCTCTTCACTGAGCTGCGCGCCGCCACTAACCTTGCTCTCCGAGCGACGAAAGTGGTCGTACGCTCCCTGGGTCGGGTGATGCTCACCATTCGGTGGCCGTACCTGTTTGATGTGCTGGATGTCGCGAGGACCCGTCTGTCCGAAATTCCCACATCCCAGGTCGGCCTCTACGGCGGTGCGGTTGAGGGCTGGCCCAACAGCTCTCAGCCGTCCATGAGCAGACTGACGTTGATTCTGTCCCGACGGCCCCGCCGTCCGCTCAGATCCCTCGGTCTGCCCACCGCCAAGGGCGCCCTCCCGCGGCTCCGACCCTGCCCGTTCACTCGGGCCGGCTCTGGGGGCCGCGGGCGGACGCCACAGCCCTCTCTAGCCCCGCCCCCTGCTACACGCCGGGTTAAGCGGCGCTCCTGAGACGGGCTCCTCGGGGATGGAGCAGGTTGAGGTCGACTCTGTCCCGACGGCCCCGCCGTCCGCTCAGGTCCCTCAGTCTGCCCACCGCCGAAGGCGCCCCCCCGCGGCTCCCACCCCGCCCGTTCACCCGGGCCTGCTCTGGAGGCCGCGGCCGGACGCCACAGCCCTCTCCAGCCCCGCCCCCCGCTACGCGCCGGGTTAGGTGGCGCTCTTGAGAGGGGCTCCTCAGAGATGGGACTCAGTTCTTTCCAGGAGTTGGGAGCAGGACCACTCCTTTCCCCGGTGGAGGGCCGGGGAAGAATCCTTATTCGCAAAGAACTGACTCTCCCGTCTCTGAGCACACAGAGTTCTCGGACGACACAGAGCGCCGCCCTCTAGCCGTGCTCTCCTCGTCCCCCTCTGTCCCAGAGGTCGTTGACACGGCGTGCCGTCCACGGACCGCTTCGCCCCTGTCCCCCTCTGTCGCCAGACCCCTGGCAGAGCAGGCCCCCGCGGGACGACCAGCCTGGTCCTCCCCTGGCCCCCTCTGCCAGGGCGCGGTTGCTAACTGTGCCCCCACACCGGGCCGCTATGCCGTCCACGTCTGGGCCAGTTACTCCGCTTAGCTGCCCCTCCGGGGGGACGCCTGTCGTCGCATGATCCCGCCGGTTCAGTTCCTGGGAGCCTGGCTAGAGCTTCCCCGTCTGTCCCGCTGGATCGCGCGCTCCGTCAGGCTCGGCTTGCGATTCAGTTCGCACGGTCTCCTCCCCGCTTCAGGGGAGTCCGCTCCTCTTTGGTCGGTGGCAATGCCCCCGTCATGAGAGCAGAGATTGCCACCCTGCTGGCGAAGGGTGCAATCGAGACTGTCCCTCCAGCCGAGATGAGGTCCGGGTTCTACAGCCCCTACTTCATTGTCCCCAAGAAAACCGGTGGGTTACGGCCAATCCTGGACTTGCGCGTGCTGAACCGCTCCCTTCACAGGCTGCCGTTCAAGATGCTCACCGCCAAACGCGTTCTCGAATGCGTGCGGCCCCAGGATTGGTTTGCAGCGATCGACCTGAAGGATGCCTACTTTCATGTCTCCATTCTTCCTCGACACAGACCGTTCCTACGGTTTGCTTTCGAGGGGCAGGCATACCAGTACGCGGTTCTCCCTTTCGGGCTAGCCCTGTCTCCTCGCACCTTCACGAAGGTCGTCGAGGCTGCCCTTGTTCCCCTTCGGGAACACGGGGTTCGCATCCTGAGTTATATCGACGACTGGCTGATCCTAGCACACTCTCGAGATCAGGTTTGCGAACACAGGGACCTAGTGCTCCGGCACCTTGCTCGTCTGGGCCTTCGGGTCAACTGGGAGAAGAGCAAACTTTGCCCCGTGCAGAGGATCTCTTTTCTCGGTATGGACATCGACTCGGTCGCCATGTCCGCGCAGCTTACGAGCGAGCGCGCGCAGTCACTGCTGACTTGCCTGAGACATCTCAGGAGCAAGAATGCGGTTCCACTGAAACATTTTCAGAGGCTCCTGGGGCATATGACATCTGCAGCCGCGGTCACGCCGCTCGGATTGCTTCATATGAGACCGCTTCAGCTTTGGCTTCGCGACCGAGTCCCGAGGTGGGCATGGCATCAAGGCACGCTCCGGGTACCAGTTACTCCGACCTGCCGTCAGTTCCTCACCCCGTGGTCGAACCTCAGTTTTCTCAGGGCGGGTGTCCCCCTGGAACGAGCTTCCCGGCATGTTGTGGTCTCCACGGATGCCTCCACCACGGGCTGGGGCGCCATGTGCAATGGACATGCTGCTGCGGGCTCCTGGACAGGACCCCAGCGGCTATGGCATGTCAATTGCCTCGAGTTGTTGGCAGTACGCCTTGCCCTGCACCGCTTCCGGGCGTTGCTCAGGGGTCAACACGTACTAGTCCGCTCAGACAATACCGCTACTGTAGCGTACATCAACCATCAAGGTGGTCTACGCTCCCGCCGTATGTCACAACTCGCCCGCCACCTCCTTCTATGGAGTCAGAAGCATCTGAGGTCGCTTCGAGCCATTTTCATTCCCGGAGCCCTGAACTGTGCAGCCGACGAGCTCTCACGGCTTCAGCCCCTCCCTGGAGAATGGCGACTCCATCCCCAGTCGGTTCAGCTGATTTGGGACCAGTTCGGGGACGCACAGATAGATCTGTTTGCCTCTCATGACTCGACCCATTGCGCCCTGTATTTTTCCCTGACCGAGGGCACGCTCGGCACGGATGCACTGGCGCACAGCTGGCCGCCGGGCCGCAAATATGCGTTTCCCCCAGTGAGCCTTCTTGCGCAGACCTTGCGCAAGGTCAGGAAGGACGAGGAGCAGGTCATTTTGGTCGCGCCGTATTGGCCCGGCCGGACCTGGTTCCCCGAACTTGCACTCCTCGCGACAGCACCTCCCTGGCCCATTCCTCTGAGGAAGGACCTTCTTTCTCAGGGACGGGGCACCCTGTGGCACCCTCGCCCCGATCTCTGGAGCCTCCACGTGTGGCTCCTGGACGGCTCGAGGTAGGTCTGAGTACCCTTCCACCAGCGGTGGCGGCTACCATCACTTCCGCTAGAGCGTCGTCCACGAGACACGTCTATGCGTTGAAGTGGAACCTCTTCGTCGACTGGTGCTCTTCTCACCGAGAAGACCCCCGGAGTTGCTCGATCAGCGTTGTGCTTTCCTTCCTTCAGCAAGGGTTGGAGCGAAGGCTGTCTCCCTCCACCCTTAAGGTCTATGTTGCCGCCATTGCCGCACACCATGACCTAGTCGAAGGTAAGTCGGTAGGGAAGCACGACCTGGTCATCAGGTTCCTGAGAGGAGCAAGGAGACTAAATCCTCCTCGCCCTCCTCTCGTTCCCTCTTGGGACCTCTCAGTGGTTCTAACTGCCCTGAAGAGTGCTCCCTTTGAGCCCCTGCAGTCAGTCGAGCTTAAGTTCCTGTCAATGAAGACAGCGCTCCTGGTTGCACTGGCCTCCATCAAGAGGGTAGGGGACCTGCACGCATTCTCCGTCGACGAAGCGTGCCTGGAATTCGGACCGGCTTTCTCTCACGTGATCCTGAGACCCCGGCCCGGATATGTGCCCAAGGTTCCTACCACTCCCTTTCGGGACCAGGTGGTGAACCTGCAAGCGCTGCCCCCGGAGGAGGCAGACCCAGCCTTGGCACTGCTCTGTCCAGTACGCGCTCTCCGCGCCTATGTAGACAGGACGCAGTGTCTCAGGACCTCAGACCAGCTCTTTGTCTGTTATGGTGGGAAGCTGAAGGGAAAGGCTCTCTCCAAGCAAAGGTTGTCTCACTGGATAGTGGACGCCATTGCCTTGGCTTACCAGCAGCAAGGTCGACCGTGCCCCCTTGGTGTGACGGCCCACTCCACCCGGAGTGTGGCATCCTCTTGGGCCCTAGCGCATGGCGCCTCGCTAACAGACATCTGCAGAGCTGCAGGCTGGGCGACACCTAACACATTCGCCAGATTCTATAATCTCCGAGTGGAGCCAGTGTCCTTCCATGTACTCGCTTCAACTAGCTAGTACCGGACCCGCTCAGGTGTCTTCGCTTGCTCGCCATTCCACTCCACGGACTGGATACGTGCGATATTCTCCTCAGGTGAGCTTCCCCGAAAGCCCTGAGTTCCTCCTGCACTCCTGACGTCGGCGCCAGTGTCTCTTGCCTGCGCGTCGGCTAGGTGCCTCCCGTGTGCACGGTCCCTCCCCTGAGCGACCCCCACATGTATATTTCCACTGTAAGCCTCTCTGAGCATGTGTCTTTCCCTTGGCAAGCCACCTTGCCATCCCTGGGGTTGAAATATTCGACCTGCGGCTGGACACCCCAGTGTTCTCCATATGTTTCCTTCGGGTCATATGTGTATTCTCTAAGTCCCCCCCCCCCTCTGGGTTGGCATTAATTGCATACTTCCCCTAGCTTGGGATATGCTTCCCAGTGTACCTTGGTATTCCTGTGTTAAATTGAGTCCTTCGTCCTTCTATGTCAGGGACCTCGATTTACGCAGGGCACTGGAAGACAGCTGAGAAGGTGGCGTGATTAGACTGGTAACCCCATTCGTCGTCATCTGACGTAACTCAGAGTGACAATGAAAGGGAACGTCTCGGTTACGTATGTAACCCTCGTTCCCTGAGTAGGGAACGGAGACGTTACGTCTGCCTGCCACTTTCCGCTGTACCGCGGGGATCGCCTGAGCTCAGTCTTGGCTCCTCAGCGAAGAAACATAAACTGCTGTTGCGGACTTCCTCCTTTTATACCCACGAGGTGGGGCGGAGTTACGTCATGCAAATTCCGCAGACCCATGGCATTTCTTTGCCATAGGCTCGTTTTGTAATACTCGAAGCTGATAGGCTTTCTAAGCGAAACCCCATTCGTCGTCATCCGACGTAACGTCTCCGTTCCCTACTCAGGGAACGAGGGTTACATACGTAACCGAGACGTTTCTCATCATTTTATACAGTTACTATATCTCATCCTTCCCTGTTTGAGACCGGTAACATTTTGGGGGCTCGTCCAGGATCAGGATCTTGGTATCAGCTTCGAGACTGATGACGTGGGAGATCAGTGTGACCCTCTGGATTGAGCTACAAGGAATGCTGTGAGTTTGTTCACCTTGTGAGTGCAAGTCTTCTGGGTTCCAGTCAAGATGGCGGCTTCAGCTCTTCTTCGTGCGTTGCTATGGGATATCCAAAAACAGCTTCATCTGCTGAGTGAAGAACAGCTGTATAGTCTTGCTTCGTCACTGGAAGATGAAAGAGGCTTGGAGGTTCCTAAAGTGACAGGTACCAATGAACCTGAACTTTTTGAATTCATCGTGGATTACATGAAAAGCGATCAGCTTAGAACGCTTGAAGATGAAGGTATGTCTTCGTTGCTGATCATCAAAGACAAGATGGTGATGATGGCGCAGAGGATAAGACACATGCCTTTGGTGTGAGAGACCCGGGTTCGAATCCACTGTGAGACACCAATGTGTCCCTGAGCAAGACACTTAACCCCTAGTTGCTCCAGAGGCGTGCGACCTCTGATATATATTGCAATTGTAAGTCGCTTTGGATAAAAGCATCAGCTAAATGAATAAATGTAAAATGTAAATGTAAGATTGATGACCTAAAATCCAGCAAGGAGAGTGAATCAGACATGGACACTGCAAACAATGGTAAAGATGTTAGTGGTGGGTCATCAATAACAGAACAGGTATCTGGGTTGGTTAGACTGACTGATGTTGCTGCTTTGTTGCCCCGCAGAGATTTCAAAATGCATGGTGGTGTACTTTCAGATGCTAGTTCAGACATGAGTTACAACAGTGTATGCAAACAAATTGATGAGGGGTTGAAAGAAAAATTCTCTGAATCTGAAATCATACGCACAGTGTTAAGAATGATCAAACCAGGTAACTTTAAAGACATGTTGACCAACAAAGATGATCTCACTGTTGCAGAACTGAAACGGTTCTTAAAGTCGCATATGAGAGAACGAAGTAGCACTGAACTGTTTCAGGAGCTTAGCAATGCTAAGCAGCAAGATAAAGAAACTCCACAGCAGTTTGTCTATAGACTAATGGGGTTGAAACAAAAAATTATCTCGGCATCACAACATGGTGGGTCAGAGTTTAACTATGACAAAAGACTGGTGCAGGGAGTATTTCTTCATACACGGTATCAGGGGCTAAATGAGAAAAATGGTAATATCAGATTGGACATTAAGTTTACATCTCTGACTTGACATTGACTGATGACTTCATCTTAGAACAGGTTACTAAATCAGCTAATGAGGAAGCAGAGAGACAGAAGCGTCTTAGCACTGTACATAAACACAAACTCCTGACTGTTTGTTCCTCCCAGTCCCAAGAGGATAGTGAGAAAAGCTATGACACATTGCAAAAGAGAGTGGAAGGAGAAGCTCGAGCAAATCGCACGGCCTTAATGGAACTGACAGCTCAGGTTTCTGCTCTCACTAAAAACCTTGAAAAGATGATGAGACCCTCTGCTGCAATTGAAAGTCAAACTGCCACACCATTAATGAATGTTAAAGTTTCAGACAAACCTGAAAGCGAGCGTAGATGTGACGACTGCATCCAGCGAAGAAACCAGGACTGCTGCCATTGCTTCCGCTGCGGCCAGGAAGGTAAAGCTGAGTAAAGCTATGAATGTAAGGCAGAGCTTAGCTAACAATATTGTCAATTCTGTCGTTCAACTAGCAGATTCAGAGGAAATGTTGGACAGTTGTGTGGTAAAAGTAGGGAAGAAAGGACTCACAGTTAAAAAAGGCGAACTTTGCGAAGTCAAATGCAGAATTAGAGGGGGGCCTAAAGGAGGAGTCATGCCATTCGAACCACTTCCAGAATGGCCAGTCCAAGATGGCCTTTAACTATTTCCTACTGTGGTTGATGTGCCAAATGGTGTGTCTAAAGTAGTGAAGATTCCTGTCCTGAATCCCACTCAACATGACATTTACCTCCCTGCCTCGTTCCAAGTGGTGGTGTTAGAACAGAAAACAACCAGGAGGAAAGTGAGGTTCATGTAAATCAGTTGAGCCAAGTGGATAAGGGAAGTCAGTTACCCGTCAACAAAACAATTAAGTGGTACCCACCTGTCGAGTTGGAACACCTGTCTAAATCAGAGCAGGAGATAGTTAGACGAATGCTTTACGAAGAATCCGATGTCTTTGCTCACGATGATGGAGATATAGGATGCATTCCAAATCTGAAGTTGAAGATAAATTTAAAAGATGACACTCCAGTTCAGAAATGCTACAATTCCATTCCGAAACCCCTATACAAGGAAGTTAAAGAGTACGTACAAAACCTCCTCGAGCGTGGCTGGATTAAGAAATCTTCCTCTGCATATTCCTCACCAGTGGTCTGTGTCCGAAAGAAGGACAGTAGCTTACGGCTATGTGTTGACTTTCGAGAGTTGAACCAGAAGACTCTTCCGGATAGACACCCACTACCGAGGATACAAGATTTGCTGGACAGTCTAGGAGGATTCACATGGTTCTCCATTCTTGATCAAGGTAGTGCATATCATCAAGGATTTGTGGATGAGGAGTCAAGGCAGATGACGGCATTTAGCACTCCCTGGGGACTCTATGAGTGGAAGCGTATCCCTTTTGGATCAACTAATGCCCCAGCAGCCTTCCAGAGGTGTATGGAGAGTGTTCTAGAGGGCATAAGAGACAAATGCTGTTCTCCTTACCTGGATGATGTTCTTTGCTATTCAAAAACCTTTCACGAGCATGTCGAAGACCCTAGGCAAGTGCTCTGCCGAATGCGTGAGTATGGTATCAAACTCCGACCAAAGAAATGTGAACTTTTCAAGACGCAGGTCAGATACCTTGGTCGGATGGTGTCAGGAGAAGGCATTGAGATTGACCCGAAGGATCTTGAGGCTGTATTGCAATTGAAAAAGAAAGAACCAAAAACAGTGGGGGAAGTTAGAACTCTATTAGGGTTTCTAAGTTACTACAGATCCTTCATCCAGGATTTCTCAAGGATAGCGAAGCCACTGTATGAGCTCCTGCAGAACCCTAAGGAAAAGACTGTTTTGAAAGTAGCAAAGACCAGCCAAAGTAAACAGAAGGTGAGGAAGGAGACCAAAGCACAAATGCCATCGAGAACCCCTATTCAGTGGACATCGGAACATCGGACCATTGTGTCAAAATTCATAGAGATGCTTACCAATCCACCAATTCTGGCATATCCTGATTTTGACTTGCCTTTCGTGTTGCACACCGATGCATCAAATGAGGGTTTAGGTGCTGTACTTTACCAGTGACAAGCCGGTAAACTTCGTGTCATCGGATTTGGCTCAAGAACATTGACTCCAGGAGAGCGCAGTTACCATTTACATTCAGGTAAACTTGAGTTTCTAGCTCTCAAGTGGGCGATCTGTGACAAATTCAGGGATTATTTGTACTATGCGCCAACATATACAGTGTACACAGACAATAATCCATTGACTTATGTCTTGAGTACCGCCAGATTAAATGCTGTGGGTCATCGCTGGGTCGGTGAGTTGTCCGATTTCCATTTCGATATAAAGTACAGACCAGGTAAACAGAACGCAGATGCAGATACACTCTCACGATTTCCAGTAGACATCACAGACCACCTGAGTGATTACACGGAGACTGTGCCATCTGAGGTTGTGTCAGCCATGTGGCAAGGGAGTAAAGCTGTCGTTGAAGAAGAGGTACCGTGGGTGGCTTCACTGGCTCTTTACTCGGCAAGTGACGGGGAAGAGGAAATGTTGAAAGGGCAGATGGTATCTCCAATAGCCCAGGTGGATATCAGAGCTGCACAACAGGATGACATAAGTATCAAGGAAGTGATCAAGCTTAAGGAAAGCAGCTGGATCCCAAATAGCAAAAAAAAACATGTCATGACCAGAGGAACCAGACGTTTGGTTCAGGAGTGGAACAAGCTAGTAGTGGAGGAAGGAATTCTGTACCGACACTCTGGTAATCGGAAACAGCTAGTCCTACCTGAGAAACTGAAGCCATTGGTCTTGAAGAACCTTCACGACAACATGGGTCACATTGGTGCTGACAAGGTAACCCATTTAGCACGTGATAGATATTACTGGCCTTTCATGCAGAAGGAAATTGATGATTATGTGATCAAAAAGTGCAACTGTATCAAACAGAAGCGTCCGAATGTTCCTGAGAGAGCGCCCATGGGTTCGATTACCACCAGTTCACCCTTCGAATTGGTCTCCATTGATTATCTGCATTTGGAGCGAAGCAGAGGAGGGCACGAATACATACTTGTCCTTGTGGATCATTTCACGCGCTTTGCACAGGCATATCCAACAAAGAATAAATCAGGGAAAACGGCAGCAGAGAAGATATTTCAGGATGTCATACCACGCTTCGGATATCCAGAGAGACTACACCATGATCAAGGACGGGAGTTCGAAAATAATTTGTTCCAGACACTGCAACAACTGGCAGGGATTTCTCATTCAAGGACTACTCCTTACCACCCACAGGGTAACCCAGTTGAAAGGCTAAACCGTACCTTGTTGCAAATGCTTCGCACTCTGGAGGAAGAGAAAAAGGCTGATTGGAAAGAACATCTTCCACATCTGGTTCATGTGTATAACTGTACCAGACACGAAGCTACTGGATACTCACCGTTCTTTTTACTGTATGGGAGGTCCCCCAGGTTGCCAATTGACCTGATGCTTAACCTAAAACCGGAAAAAGAGACTCAAAGTCACCTGACGTTTGCTGAGAAGTGGGCATCCAGAATGCAAGAAGCTTACAAGATTGCATCTGAAAATAGCCAAAAGTCATCTGCGAAAGGAAAGAAGTACTATGACAGGAAGGTGAAAGGAATACCTCTCCAGCCAGGTGATCGGGTTTTAGTAAGGAACCTTTCTGAGAGAGGAGGTCCAGGCAAGCTTCGTCCCTACTGGGAGAAGGAAGCGCACAAAGTAGTGGAGAGGATCAAAGAGGGGCCCGTGTACAAGATCCAACCTGAAACTGGTAAAAAGACAATTTGAGTATTACACAGAAACCTTTTACTACCAGTGAATGATTTACCTGTTGAAGATCACACTCTAAATGTACCTGTAAAGAAAAGACAACTGAATAAGAGGAAAGTCACAGAGCCGAGTGTGGATCAGGAAGAGGATAGCTCGGAGGACGAACAATGGTATTATCCTTACTTATCAATGACTGCAGGGAATCATGACCACGTTGAACTACTACAAAGGTCCCAGACTGAAAAGAGAGCTCAGTTAAAACCGATGGCGAGAGAGTTTTACCCTTCTGCAACAACATTGTCAGAACCAGTTACCATACAGGACGATCAAGCAGAAGGCGAGGAGCAGGTTCTAGAAGAAGAGGATATTGTCGGGTACGGCCCAGAAGAGTTACCTCCGTCAAGTCAAGGATCACCTGTAAGGCAAAATGAGCAATGTGAGAGTGTTGATGAAGAGGATCAAGAGACTTTGCGAAGATCAAACAGACAAGCAAAGCCAAAAGCAATGCTGACTTATGACATATTAGGTCAACCGACTTACAGACAAAGTCATTTAAATGCAGTCCAGCCTTACATGATTCCAAGAAGTCCAATAACTTACCAGGTAGTTAAAGCAGTTCCTTGGTGGCAACCAATACCTATCTGGACTTGTTAGAGGAATGACTGAGAGGAAATAGACTGACCTAGTATTGATGTCAGGAGTCATATAAAAAAAAATAGGGGAGAGTGTGACGGACTGAAGATATTACAGGGAAAGATAATAGTATTGAGTTATAATAGGTACCCCAAAAATATTTTTTTTCTTTCTTTCTTCAGTTTAAGTATTTACAAGAGTCTAAAAAAGTTATTCTAATGTTATATAGATTTAAGTTTATTCTGAAATAGGCCTGTAGGTGGCGCAATGCACTAGAGCGATGAGAAATGACGTTCTGGTCAAAGGGCAAAGTCATTAAAAGAAAGCGCCAGAACGCTGCAGACACTAATGTGTGTTTCTCATCATTTTATACAGTTACTATATCTCATCCTTCCCTGTTTGAGACCGGTAACACTACATCCTTAATAACAATCGATGAAATGTTTAGACCCTTACTGATAAGTAAATCTAGAGTGTGTCCACGGTTATGTGTGGGTCCATGTACATGCTGAGATCAAAAGTTTTTAAAACAGTTTTGATTTCTTTTGCCATATTGGTTTCTGCATTACCTATGTGAATGTTAAAATCTCCAGCAATGGCAAAACAGTCAAACTCAGAGGAAATTGTTGATAACAGTTCTGTAAAGTCCACAGCAAAGGCTGGAGAGTATTTTGGAGGCCTGTAAATAATGATAAGTAAAATGCGTGGAGCACCTTTTAACACAATACCCAGATATTTGAAAGACGGGTAATTCCCAAATTATATTTGCTTACATTGATAGACATCTTTAAAAAGATCAGCTAAACCCCCACCTCTTCTAACAGCTCTGCAGACATTTACTCATAAAAGTAAAGTTAGGAGGAGATGTTTCATTGAGGACTGTTGCACTGCAGCTGTCTTCTAGCCAAGTTTCATAAACATAAAATCCAGGTTGTATGTGGTTATTAAGTCGTTGACTAGAAGTGATTTATTTTTAAGTGAGCGGATGTTTAAAAGTGCTAACTTAACATTCTTACTTTTTGTCCCCACAGCAATCTTAGTTTGGCGTGTAATAGGCACCAGATTAGATGGGTTTGCTGTACGGCTTTTGAAGGCCTTAGACTTTCTATCATGTATTTGAACAGCAATAGAGAAAAATACAGGCGCACTGGGTTCCCGCTTGTTCTGTAAACATTTGAGAAAGTTACTGTTATCATAGCGGGGACCCGACACATATCACTGAGAGCTGGTATCAGCTGTTTGTGGTTCACCTCGAGCCGCTGGAGGATGGTGTGGGCCCTGGCATTGTGGCAGAGGCCGAAGAGCTCTCACAGGAGGAGGGGAGGGCGAGCTGGGCCCGCAGGCTTTGGTGGTTGCGGGGCCTGCCGTTTTTTGGTTGGTATCTGGGGGCTTGCAGCAAAAGAGTGGGATAGTTTGGTTCCAGCATACACCAGTTGTTCCATTTTCTCTGAGAAGCACAGAAGTGGAGATGCTGGAGAGAGGGATAACGTGTCTGGTGACAGGGGCTGTTGCTCTGGTGTTATCGGAGGCTGTAATATGCTGTCCTGGTTTCCCTGGCTGTTTTCCAAAAAGTCGCCCTTGGGTGCTGAATCTTGGAGCAGTGCTAATATGTCACAGTCTGTCTGTGGTAAGCTCTGTGGGCAGCGCTCAGCTGAGATTGTGTCCGTGAGCAGAGGTTGTTGTGGATGAGTGGTGTTATCATTGTCCTTGTGTGATGTGTCAACCGTATGTCCATTCAGGTGCTGAGTGAAGTCCTGTGGTCATTCATACTGTATCCAGGTGTGTGTGTGCCATTCAGGTTGAGTGGATTGGCACACACTGCAGAACGATGACGGAGGGAGAAGTAGATATTGTCCTTTAGCACTCTTGAACCAAGTTTGTTTGGGTGGTGGCCATTCTGTTGAAACAGTTGCCTCTGACTCCGGAAAAGATTGAAGTTGTCAATGAAGTTCACTCCTTTTATATTGGAGGTTTTTTGCAGCCATGTATTAAGCCCAAGCAACCGTGAAAACCTGTTTGTTCCTCTTTCTGGGAGTGGTCCACTGATGAATGTTTGAACTTTCAGTCTTTTAAATGTTTCAAAAAGTTCATTGAAATCCTTCTTAAGGAGTTCTGACTGCTCTTTATGAATATCATTCTTCCCCACATGAATGATGAGTCGATTTGCAGTCTTATGTTTCATCAGAATGTTCTGAAGTTCCCTGTTTACATCAGAAGTTGTTGCTTGTGGAAGGCAGCGCGTAGTTGTATCCCTGCTACTAATGTTTCTGATTATGGAGTCGCCCACTATCAGAGTCCTGGGCCCGGCTGCGCTCTGAGCTGAGTGCCACTGTCTGCTCGACCTTGAGCCCCAGTTAGCATCAGTGTTAGCTACAGGCTGATTCAGTCTGTGTTCGATCACATTCATCAAATTTGGGGATTCCTCATTCATTAATACTTCAAATCTGTTCTCAAGATGTATAGGCGGTGGTAGGAGACCAGTGTTTGCAATCCTTGTCAGAGCCGTATCTGGGGTAGAGGATGCTACTGCGGCAATATGTGATGCTCGTGACAATCTGATGTCTCAAGTGCCTTTGGGTCTCGCTTCCTGTTTGTGCCATCGATTTGTAAGTCGATCGGCTTGTTTCTCTACACTCAGTATGGCCTATCGAGGAGCAGGGACTCATGGCTGTATGCTGGGACTAGGTATCATGGGACTAGATCCATGGGACTCACCGGCTGTATGCTGAGGCAGTACTGGTGCCATGACGAAGCTCTGTTGTGTGCTCCGTCTGGTTTGGTGGTCCCGCAATTAACTTTGTTTCAAGAACTGCAATCCTTTGTAGAAGTCTGTGGCAGTTAGAGCAGCAAGTAGATTCCAGAAGAGGCATTTTCTTATCCTTATGAATGTCCTAATGGCAGTTGTGTTTTCCCTTCCCGGGAATGTAAGCTTTTAGTGGGAGGCTGGTCGAATAAAAGAATTCTGCTTTTTTTTTTTGTAGTAATCCAAGCGTTTGAGCACTGTGCTGATTTGCTGAAGTTAAAATTAGGTGATAAAAGGAGATAAAATATAAAAATATAAAAGCGATAGAGCAAAGCGCGGAGCAGTAAGCGAGAGCCTCCGAACAGTAGCTGAGCAGGAAGTGAAGTCCATGAAGAATGTCTGCACCTTTTAAAACGATTTATGCATGTTTAAATGAGTTAAAATGTGGCGCCTATACTTTAAGTCTTTCCAAAACTTGATGTTATATTCAGTAAAATGCAAATGTTGTTTGGCATTTGCAAATTTTGCTCATATAACTCTTCTCTTTACTGTAAACAACTTCTTCTACTTGTTTAAAGTGTAAGGAAATAGATTTGCTGTAAGTCAACGCGTGTCTAAGCATACATCGTTACGTCCATTTCGTGCATAAATAGTGACCTTTCAGCGAGTGAAACAGTTTTGATTGCTAGGTAGCTCTGCTTGTAGATGCAGCTAAAATTTAGATGAATTGCATCAATCTAACAATAATTTGTAAGGCACATTGTAACATTGTAGAAAGGGGGGCGTCACCCGAGTCTACATATATACAGGTCCTTCTAAAACAATTAGCATATTGTGATAAAGTTCATTATTTTCTGTAATGTACTGATAAACATTAGACTTTCATATATTTTAGATTCATTACACACAACTGAAGTAGTTCAAGCCTTTTATTGTTTTAATATTGATGATTTTGGCAAAAAAGTAAAGAAAAAACAAAAATCCAAAAAATTAAAAAAGTGTTTTTAATACAAAAAAAGTCAACCTTCAAATAATTATGTTCAGTTATGCACTCAATACTTGGTCGGGAATCCTTTTGCAGAAATGACTGCTTCAATGCGGCGTGGCATGGAGGCAATCAGCCTGTGGCACTGCTGAGGTGTTACGGAAGCCCAGGATGCTTCAATAGCGGCCTTAAGCTCATCCAGAGTGTTGGGTCTTTCGTCTCTCAACTTTCTCTTCACAATATCCCACAGATTCTCTATGGGGTTCAGGTCAGGAGAGTTGGCAGGCCAATTGAGCACAGTAATACCATGGTCAGTAAACCATTTACCAGTGGTTTTGGCATTGTGAGCAGGTGCCAGGTCGTGCTGAAAAATGAACAGCCAGGTCGTGCTCTCCATAAAGCTTTTCAGCAGATCGAAGCATGAATTGCTTCAAAATGTCCTGATAGCTAGCTGCATTGACCCTGCCCTTGATAAAACACAGTGGACCAACACCAGCAGCTGACATGGCACCCCAGACCATCACTGAGTGTGGGTACTTGACACTGGACTTCAGGCATTTTGGCATTTCCTTCTCCCCAGTCTTCCTCCAGACTCCGGCACCTTGATTTCCGAATGACATGCAAAATTTGCTTTCATCCGAAAAAAGTACTTTGGACCACTGAGCAACAGTCCAGTGCTGCTTCTCTGTAGCCCAGGTCAGGCGCTTCTGCCGCTGTTTCTGGTTCAAAAGTGGCTTGACCTGGGGAATGCGGCACCTGTAGCCCATTTCCTGCACACGCCTGTGCACGGTGGCTCTGGATGTTTCTACTCCAGACTCAGTCCACTGCTTCCGCAGGTCCCCCAAGGTCTGGAATCGGTCCTTCTCCACAATCTTCCTCAGGGTCCGGTCACCTCTTCTCGTTGTGCAGCGTTTTTTGCCACACTTTTTCCTTCCCACAGACTTCCCACTGAGGTGCCTTGATACAGCACTCTGGGAACAGCCTATTTGTTCAGAAATTTCTTTCTGTGTCTTACCCTCTTGCTTGAGGGTGTCAATGATGGCCTTCTGGACAGCAGTCAGGTCGGCAGTCTTACCCATGATTGCGGTTTTGAGTAATGAAACAGGCTGGGAGTTTTTAAAAGCCTCAGGAATCTTTTGCAGGTGTTTAGAGTTAATTAGTTGATTCAGATGATTAGGTTAATAGCTCCTTTAGAGACCCTTTTCATGATATGCTAATTTTTTTAGATAGGAATTTTGGATTTTCATGAGCTGTATGCCAAAATCATCAGTATTAAAACAATAAAAGACCTGAAATATTTCAGTTGGTGTGCAATGAATCTAAAATATATGAAATTTAAATTTTTATCATTACATTATGGAAAATAATGAACTTTATCACAATATGCTATTTTTTTGAGAAGGACCTGTATATATATAATATATATATATATATATATATATATATATATATATATATACACTCACCTAAAGGATTAATAGGAACACCATACTAAGGCTGAATCCCAATTCTCTGTCTTACCCCTTCCCCTTCCCCCTTACACTTAGTTTTGCATGTTCACGTGAGAGTAAGGGCTATCCCAATTCTCATTTTGATCTAGGGGTAGGGCTAAGGGGAAGGGGTAGATACCCCTTAAAACCAAGAATTTTCGCGAGCTTACTTGAAACCAAGGGGTACCCAGAATGCACTGCGCAACTGGCAGCAATGGCAGGGTTACCATCCAGAGGGTCCCATAAATGTAAGTATTTTCGGCTTAAATGATTGATTAAAAAATTATGACAGTCTTGTTTTGTGCTCCACACAGTCATGTACATATATATTTGCAACCATGTTGTTAATTGAAACGTTTTTAAACTTTTTTAAAAATCGCTAGTCTGCTACGCTAGGCTATGCTAACGTTACATTGCTGATTTGTACAATCAGTCCCGCATTTCTCTGACTAGCCTCCATAAACTAAACTAGTAAGTAGTGAATTTCCTTTTCCCGACATGTCCGGGAAAAAGAGGACGTTGTATGGTCACCCTGGAGACATCGATACCTGCTTTACATAGTCCTGTATCACACAGGGACGCATGAGGAAACTCGGCGGCCGATCCACTTTTGGGATGAAAACGAGCTGAAAATATGCTGCAAAGCAACTATGGGAGTGAGTCATGCGTTCATGTTGTAGCCATTCATTATTGTATTGGTATTGCATTATTGTAATCATTTGTAAGTAATTCCTGTTCATGCACCTGTACATTGTTGTTGGTTATGATACAGGACACTGATGAAAGAAATGGGGTTGGAGGGAAGGGTTTCTGGCCAACAGGCATCAAAGAAGTGGGAAAATCTTAAGCAAAGATACAAGGTATGTGATGTTCTGTTAAAGAAAAAAATATCCATCTTCAATCTCATTGCAAGGCAATGAATGCATACTGTATAAGTTGAATAAGTGAGTGATGTAAAATTGAGGCTACTGATGCTAAACTATTAAACTATTAATATTAAAGGTGCATTACAATTTTATATGGAAATGTGCTTTTTAGTGATTGGATTATTATTTTCACTTAATTATTTAGATTGAATAGACCCGTGCTGTTAAAATGAGTGTTATATTATTAGTGACGTTCACAGCGCCGTCATTAGCATTTTTATAAAGCCTATTAGCAATTTAAAGCATGTTAACATCACTGCAAAAAGACATCTAAAATAAAATCACTATTTATTCACCTAGTATAATAATAGTAAGTTCTCTCCCTCGTGTCCCACATTGTCCTGCAAAATCAGGTCTGCTGACCTGCAACAGAGCAATAGCCAGGTGGTCACCCTAGGCGAAACGCGCATAAGCAAAGTATACTATGGGCTTCGGATAGTGCCTAAACGGTCAGATAGCTTACACACAAACATGTGGTCTGTTTAGTATCCACGTAAACACAGTCGGTTATGTCTTAGGTGAATGCAAAACATTTGAAAAATCTTGTTTGAAACGTGCAGCTCTTAAAAGTGACAGCAGCCAACATTAATGCTGCAGTCATTATTGTTAATCAAACAAGAAGAGACGAAGATAAAATCACTCAATACTCTTAAATAAAGCCCTAGTTGTAGGCATTAGTTAATTTTTGTGTGTGTTGTGTGTCCTTCCAGGAACTAAGAACTCCCAAAACAGGGACAGGAACAGAAAGGGGGGAAGTGACTGCTGCAACCTGGCAATATTATGAAGATATGCATGAGGTGTTGGGTTCCAGGCCCTCACTCGACCCTCCTGTGGTGGTGGCATCCTTTTATGAGGATCCCACTACAATCCTCATGGTATGTAATGCAGCACATTTTGTGGTCTGGAATTTCAGAATAGCAGAATGTTAACATGTTCTTATTGTAATGCTCATATATATATTAGGGGCTGGGTAAAAAAAATATTGATTTCTCGTTTTTACGTACCAATATCAATTCTTAAATCCCAACAATTGATTAGTCATCCTGTTTGGTTCCTTGTAGCGCCCGTCCTATCGAATAAATCGCAATAATCTTTGTGCTTTGTTACTACTGATATGAAACAACGTTTCAGATTTCAAATTATGTCCATTTCTGTCTATTTAGGAGATTGTTGAGCCCCCAGCCAGCACCTCTGCAGCCAGCAGTTCAGAACCCTCTACCTCTGCCATCGCAAGCACCTCAACTCTCTCAAAATATTTATTGCAAACATACGTAAGTATTACACAGATAAGAACATCTGCATTAATATCCAACACCAAAGTGAACAAAAGAAGTATATAAAGTATAAAATATATAAATGCATATGACACTGTTGTCATGTTCATGGGGCTTGCTCATCGCCTGAAACTAGGACAGCCAGTCTGTTTCGTGTGTCATTCCCAGAGGTTTCACTGTTTGCCATGGGTTCACAGGGTGGTTGGGGGTCATGCCTATCCCTTAAAATGTCTTCATCTGGAACCAGTGTGTCACCATTGTCCATACACACATTGTGCAAAAGGCACATGAAGCAATTACCTGGGGTGCAAACGTGGGCTTCACCTCCAAAGCTCTGAAAAGTGTTGACCTCCACCTGGTCTTCATCATGCCAAACGCCCTTTCTATTATGCTGCGCCCCCTTGACTGATAGTAATTAAATCGTTGCTGTACTTTTCCATGCACTGGCTTCTTGAATGGGGTGATGAGGCAAATCGGCGTTTCCAGACAAGGATACTCACCATCACCCAGAAGGGTGTAGCCCGTTGGTGGATACCGTCTTGCAGTATAAAAACTGCTGTTTTTCATTATGCGCGTGTCATGGACAGACCCCGGGTACCCCACATAAATGTCCAGAAACCTGCCATTTGAGTCACATATTGCCTGCATGTTGACTGAGTAAAATCCTTTATAATTCAAATAGTCTAATCTGTGACGCTGTGGTGGTTTTATCCGTATGTGGCTGCCATCGATTGCTCCAGCCACATTGTGGAATGCAGGGGTTCCTGAAATGTCTGACCAACTGCAGGCAGGTCCACTGTTAGAGGGAAGCAGATTGCTCTCCTCAGATTGTCCCATATATTCTGGGCCACTCTGTGGATGATGCGGTGAACTGTAGCCTTTGGAACATTAAAGACACTGGACAAGAGAGTCAGTGTGCCAGCCAATAGGTGTATATGAGTACTTCAAGCTCATTACCCCAGCCATGGTCCTGCTCCCTTGGCAAAAGCCTCTGTAAGCTGTGCACCGCTGTTCTGCTGAGGCGGAAATCCTGCCTCAGCTCAGTTTCAACATTGAACCACATGCGCAGTATGTTTATGGCACAGTATCTCGTTGGAGTACCAGTCTGGAAAAGAAAAACATTCCAACCATTAATGGGCTGAGTTAGAAAAATATTTGCCCCTTCAAACTGTTTATTTCTCCCCCTGCCCCACAGCAACGCACATAGTGGCTACAGTTACGTCAAAAAAACAAAAAGCACATAGTGACTAGAATTGTCTCTAGGGTTGCCAACTTCAGATCAAGATTCAAAAGCGTTTTTTTTTTTATAAGAAAATATGGGACACTCAAAATATTTGTACTGTAGGCTACCTCACATACCACACGCCTATGTCATTTCCACTGAATCTCAAAAAATGTCACATTAACTTACACACAAACCAACATAGAAAGCTTTTGTAACATTATAACATCCTAAAAGTGACAGTATAGACATTTATAACATTACAAAAGCTTTCTATTTCAGAAACCATTCTATTCATCCTGAAAAAAAAACAGTTTTCTATAATCAGAAATGTTTATTGAGCAGTTATCAGCGTATTATTCCCTAGGTAGGTAGGTAGGTAGGTAGGTTGCATGTTTTCTTGCGTGGCTGGATGTTGGATGGATTCCATAATCATGTTGTTTGCATTTGCCTAAACTGATTTGCCGAAATCAAAATCCTGACATTGAAAGGGATTTGCCATTAGCGCGAGTCCTGCTCGGAATGGTTTTTGAAACGGCAGTTTGCAAATCAAACAATGATTTGTCCCAAAATAATGATATATTATTATTGATAGGATGACAACAGGTGTCGTGATGAACTGGGACAAAAAAAATACATATAGCTAACAGCTAACAGCTCAGCTAACTGTTGGTTAGTTCGGTACACGTTGTTTGTTACCAATCCATACATACCATAAGCGGATCCACCAGCATTCGTAGGCGTCGTAGACCACTTCTTCTCCCTTGATTTCTGCGATTTGTTGCAGACAATCGCAAAAAAATCTCTAATACCCACGCAATCAACATAAATACACTTGCAGACGGCATCTTGGAAGTTTCTGATCACAGACGCCAGTTAATGATGATGTATGATGACGTAACCAAGTGGTGTCTCATTTCATAGGGTTATGTTTTCACCCCTAGTGCTTACCACTTGGTTTCAAGGGACAAGGGCTAGGGGTAAGACGAAGGGGTAGGGGAGGGGAAGGGGTAAGACAGAGAATTGGATTCAGCCTAATACTGTGTTTGACCCACTTTCGCCTTCAGAACTGCCTTAATTCTACGTGGCATTGATTCAACAAGGTGCTGAAAGCATTCTTTAGAAATGTTGGCCCATATTGATAGGATAGCATCTTGCAGTTGATGGAGATTTGTGGGATGCACATCCAGGGCACGAAGCTCCCGTTCCACCACATCCCAAAGATGCTTTATTGGGCTGAGATCTGGTGACTGTGGGGGCACTGTTTAGTACAGTGAACTCATTGTCATGTTCAAGAAACCAATTTGAAATGATTCGAGCTTTGTGACATGGTGCATTATCCTGCTGGAAGTAGCCATCAGAGGATGGGTACATGGTGGCCATAAAGGGATGGACATGGTCAGAAACAATGCTCAGGTAGGCCGTGGCATTTAAACGATGCCCAATTGGCACTAAGGGGCCTAAAGTGTGCCAAGAAAACATCCCCCACACCATTACACCACGACCACCAGCCTGCACAGTGCTAACAAGGCATGATGGATCCATGTTCTCATTCTGTTTTCGCCAAATTCTGACTCTACCATCTGAATGTCTCAACAGAAATCGAGACTCATCAGACCAGGCAACATTTTTCCCAGTCTTCAACTGTCCAATTTTGGTGAGCTCTTGCAAATTGTAGCCTCTTTTTCCTATTTGTAGTGGAGATTAGTGGTACCCGGTTGAGTCTTCTGCTGTTGTAGCCCATCCGCCTCAAGGTTGTGCGTGTTGCGGCTTCACAAATGCTTTGGTGCATACCTCGGTTGTAACGAGTGGTTATTTCAGTCAAAGTTGCTCTTCTATCAGCTTGAATCAGTCGGCCCATTCTCCTCTGACCTCTAGCATCAACAAGGCATTTTCGCCCACAGGACTGCCGCATACTGGATGTTTTTCCCTTTTCACACCATTCTTTGTAAACCCTAGAAATGGTTGTGCGTGAAAATCCCAGTAACTGAGCAGATTGTGAAATACTCAGACCGGCCGTCTGGCACCAACAACCATGCCACGCTCAAAATTGTTTGAATCACCTTCCTTTCCCATTCTGACATTCAGTTTGGAGTTCAGGAGATTGTCTTGACCAGGACCACACCCCTAAATGCATTGAAGCAACTGCCATGTGATTGGTTGATTAGATAATTGTATTAATGAGAAATTGAACAGGTGTTCCTAATAATCCTTTAGGTGAGTGTGTATGTAATATGTAACAGTGTACTGAGATTTCATCGTCAGAAACAGATTAGGCAATACTGCAACTTGGATTTCTACAACCCAAGCAGAATAATAGACACCGGTACAGTTTACATGCCGCTGAGATGAGATTCCTTTGTCAAACAGACTTACGCTTTAATGCTGAGATTACTGATACCATTTGAAAATCTAAGACTCTTTCACTTACAGTAGAGATGTCAATTCCAGCTATCGTTTTATCTGCATTTAAACAAGCCAGCAACTAGTGATCAAAATGCGTATCACCTGTCGTGTCCCATTTGGATCGGAATGATTAAATGCACACTTTTAGGTTAACGGTAGTTTAAACGAAGGGGCGCTAGGTCATGGAAACTAATGTACAGCAGTGCCAATTCAACCAGCAGGTGGAAAATGTCTGTATGTTTCAAAAAGCAGTGCATAGTCTGTGGGCATGCATTCAAAAATTCAAATTTTACCAATGCAGACTCTTGCTTCCTTTTGAGCACACATTTTCTTTTTTTAATATTTTTTATTTTCATTATTTTTCCAAAAGCAAGAAAACAACAACAACCCAAAAAAAAAACATCAACAAAACACAATCAAAACAGACAAAAAAATAAATAAATAAATACTCCGTATAGAGAAACACAGACATTATAAGTGTAGTATACTAAGATTATCACAAAAAGGTTATTCTTTGTTACATTAAAGTATTGAATCACTTGAACCCAAGGAATATATTCTTATACATTTGAAGAATAGATCATATACAATACCTATATGAGTAAAAAAAAAAAAAAAAACACTACTGCAACACATTGACCCAATTCTTGTAGAATGTCTGCCCAAGGTCACTAAATCGCAACTGTCTTTATTTTATTCAGTTAACCTAAATCTGGTTGTATATGGGTTATGTAATCAATCCAATCTCTCCATAGTACTGTAAACAACTGAGACTTTAGTCTTAGAGCATAGGTTAGCTTCTCCATTGTAAAGATATCATATACTATGTTCTTCCAGTCTTCGAGAGTGGGCAAAGTTGGTTGCAGCCACTTTCTTGTAATTGCTTTCTTACTTGCTATTGTTAGGATTCTGAACAAGTATTTGTTTGGAAAATCACTGCTAATCATACCCAAATACATCACCTCAAAACTGAGAGGAATTATGTATCTCATACCAATATTGATTAATAGAAGGACAACTCCAGAAAATGTGAAAGTGATTTGCCTTGTCAACCCCACAACTTCTCCAACAATTGGATGTTTGTTGCTTGATCTGGGCAGGTGTGGAGAAAAACCTAGAAACACCCTTCCACGCAAACTCTCTCCAGAACAAAGAATGTGTAGTTTTCCATTGTGACTCGCATATGCTTTCCCACTCCTCTACCGAAAGACTCAGATTACCTTCTCGCTCCCATCTGCTCTTTATGTATAATGTGTCTACCTGCTTAGCTTGTTGTAGCCCACCGTACAGCTTTGAGATTGTTTTTACAGACATCTGATTGATAGGCTAAAAAAAAACCTTTAATAACCCATTTTGTCCTTTCCTTAACACATCTCCTTTAGCATGTTCTAAATAGTGGCGCAGTTGTAGATATCTATAAAAGTCTTGGTTCTCCAGCCTGTGATTTCCTTTAAGCATATGAAAGCTCTGGAGTTTCCCCTTGTTCATAAATGTCCAATAGGCAGTTAAGCCTTTAGTCGTCCACCTTTTGAACCTGTTATCTGTTTTATTAGGAACAAACTCCGTATCATAGGCACACCAGCGCAGCAATACCATAGAATCTTTCACATTACATAATTTCACTATTTTCTTCCAAATGTTTAAGGATACATTTAACCAAGGATTATCTATAGTTAATAATTTATTTATCAGTCCAATATCGCCCAATACTGCCTGAACTGGAACATCCTGAGATATGGCAGTTTCTATTTCCTTCCATCTAGATTGGTATGCCGGATTACATAAATACACCAAAGGTTTGATCTGGGCAGCATAATAATAATCACTCAAACAAGGTAGTGCCATTCCCCCCTTTCCCTTCGATACCTGTAGTGTTTTAAATCTAATTCTGGGTTTCTTCCCTTTCCGGATAAATCTTGAAAACAATTTATCCCATTCTATGAACTGCTGTATTGGTATTTTCACTGGCAGAGACTGAAATAAATATAAAAGTCTCGGTAGAATGTTCATCTTGACTGAGTCGACCCTTGAGCTCATGCTTAAAAAGGGGATAAGATTCCATCTAGATATTTCAGTTTTAATTTTTGAAATTAGAGGTGCAAAATTAGCTTGAATTTAAATTACTCCCAAATATGTCATTGAAACTGAATCCCAGTTGAGACAAAAACTCCTGGTAATGAAACCAGGTGGCTTATAATTAAAAGTGAGAACCTGGGTTTTCTGTATGTTCAACTTATAGCCTGAAAATGAACCATATGTCTCAAGAAGTGACATCAATTCTGGAAAAGACTGGGTTGGCTGTTTTAAGTAAACTAAAATGTCATCTGCAAAGGCAGCTACCTTGTGCACTCCTGTCCCCATTTCTATACCTATAATTTTGTCATTTTGCCTAATCCACTGGTTAAGGGGTTCTATGAATAGGGCAAATCTAATAGGGCTAATTGGACAGCCCTGACGTGTTCCTCGTTCTAGAGTAATCTGATTAGAAAGATCACCATTCACCTTGATTCTCGCTAGTGGTTTATCATATAATGCTTGAATAACATTAACAATAGATTGGTGAAACCCAAATCGTTTCATAACCATAAAGAGGTACTTCGACCTAACAGAGTCGAATGCCTTTTCCGCATCTAATCCTACTAATAAAGCTTCAACATTGTGTTTAGTTATATAGCTCATAATATGTGGAGAACGCCTAATATTATCTTGAGTTTGTCTCAGCCTGACAAACACAGTCTGATCTGAATGAATAAGTTCTGGAATAATTATGTCTAATCTTCTAGCCAGAATGGATGTAAATAGTTTGTAATCCACATTTAAGACACTGATAGGTCTGTAATTTCCACACTCAGTTTTATCTTTACCTTCCTTCGGTATAACTGAAATAATGGCTTCCCTCCATGAGGGAGGGACCACCCCACCTTTTAATATCCAATTGAAGGTGGCAAGTAACATAGGGGACAATGGATCTCTAAGGGATTTATACCATTCTGAGATGAATCCATCGGTGCCTGGACACTTGTTTACTTTCAACCTCCTAATAGCTATGTTCAACTCCTCTTCCGTTATTTCAGATAATTGTCTCTTGTTATTTTCTGCAGAGACTGTTGATAGATTCAAAGAATCAAGAATTTTTGTCCCCTGAGACTCTTCATCTATTTTCCTCTGGGAGTATAAATTCTCATAAAATAATTCAAAATTTTTACGAATTTCATCCGAGCCATTTTCAATTTTTTTGGTAGTAGGATTACGGATTCTGTAGATCGAGTTTTCCGTCTGTTGTTTGCGTAATCTATATGCCAAGAGTTTAATAGATTTGCCTCCCACTTCGTAGTATTTTTGCTTAGTAAATATAAACTTTCTCTGTACTTCTTGCATGTACAAATCATTAATTTCTTCCTGAGTCTTTTTAATCTCTTTTTTCACCTTGGAGTCCAAATTCCTCATGTGTTGTCTTTGTAACTGCTCTAGATGTTTCTGTAATTTATTAAGTTTCTCCTGCCTGGTCTTTTTGAGTAGCGAAGTGATGGCAATAATTTTCCCCCTCATCACCGCTTTACATGCATCCCAGAGGATAGGTGGAGAAACCTCCCCATTGTCATTATTTTCCAAGTATGTGTTAATTTCTGCCTTCATCTGCTCTTTAAGTCCATTTAAAATACTAGAGTTTAATCTCCAGAGCGTAGTCCTTGCTTTGTTATTCAATTCAAAAGTCAAATAGACAGGACTGTGGTCAGAGAGATCTATTGTTCCTATCTCGCAGCTCTTTATCCTGTTTCTGTCTTTACTAAAGATAAAGAAATAGTCAATTCTAGAATAAACTAAATGTGGAGAAGAAAAATGGGAATATACCCGCCTAGAGGGATTAAGATATCTCCACACATCCGTTACTCCCAGCTTTTTCATGATCACATTCATTTTCTTACTTATAGGTTTAGATTGACTTGAAAAACTTCCAGAAGAATCTAATCTAGGATTTAACCTAACATTGAAGTCCCCTCCACAAATTGTAATCCCCTGTGAATTAGTAGCCATTAAATCAAATATATTTTTATAAAAAGACCAATCTGATCCTGGAGGAGCATACACATTGAGAAGAGTAACTAAGGAGCCCTCTAAATTTCCTGTAGTCATGAGATATCTACCCTCTTTGTCCGTGATAGTAGATATAAGTTCAAAATTTACTTGTTTTGATATTAGTATTGCCACTCCTCTCTTATGGCCAGATTTATAAGAGGATGAAAAAACATGTTTAAAGCCTGACCTATTCAGCTTGCTGTGTTCTACCTGTGTAAGATGTGTCTCTTGTAAGAGAGCAATTTGAACATTCTCTTTTTTGAGTTTTGAGAAGATTTTGCTTCTTTTAATTGGATTGAGTACCCCATTCACATTGAAAGATATCACCTTAATATTATTTAACATATTTTCCCTTTAACATACAACTTATCCTGCAACCCTTCCTATGATTCCGCAAATGAGCAGACACCCCCCTTACTGCAGTGCACAGCAGTTGAACACTCAAAACAAAGTGAGAACAATGAAGAACCATTAACAAAACAAAAACTTTAAAGACTTCCAATAAAGAGATCTCTTTTCTGACCTCGGATGAGCCGAAACAGAACGGCCCTGAGGGAAAACCTTCACAGTCCAATGGGGAAGGGCCCGCTATACTGATCACATTGGCAATACAGCTTGCACTCATGTGTCAGTTCAACAGCTGTCCTCCGACATTCGTTATTACTTTCCTTGTAGGTGAAAACACTTGCGTCACAAAACTGTTAAAACGGCTCAATCTATTTCAAAAAAACAAAAGTAAAACCAACTTAATAGAATCAACGATAGGAGTACCGTCTAAAAGACTGGAGCTTTTCCTTGTAGCTTGGCTTGTCTCTGGTGCGGCCTCGTTCCGCTTTTTTACCAGCTGTGCGCCAGGTGAGACGTTGAATTTGCTCCATCAGTGTCCCAGGGGGCTGAATGACAGTGATGGGAAATCCCTTGTCAGCTAAATCCTTCGTCGCTTCTTCCGCAGTGTTGTATACCCGGATCGCATCTGGAAAAAAAACCCGTAGCTTGGCCGGGAAGGGGGTTTGGAACTTGATCATCTTCTCCTTAAGTAGCTTCTTTGCTTCATTATATTCCTTGCGCTTTCTAAGTACTTCCGGGGCATAATCGTGATCAATGTTCACTTTCCTGTCCTGCCAGACAAAGCCCTTCTTCCTCCACGCAGTTCGCAAAATTTCCTCCATTTTATAACTGAGAAAGTTCACCACGATTGATCCCAGTGGTGCGTTTTCTGGCGGCCGTGGAGCTAGCGCGTGATGTGCTCTCTCAATCTGAAGGGATAACGATGTTTCCAATTCCAGTTTCTCCCTCAGCATATCTTCGATGAAAGCAATCATCGATGGCGAATTGCCCTCTGCCCCTTCCACGACCCCGTAAATCCTGATATTGTTCCGTCGCGAACGGCCTTCTTGATCTGTTATCCTCTCCTCTTACTGCGTCTGAAGTTTGAAAACCTCCTCCATTACGCTTTCGGTGTTTTGCGATCTCTCCTACAAACCGATGATTCGTTTCTCAGCTTCCTCTAATCGGTTGTTGGTTTTTTGGATGTCCTCTTTAATGTCTTTTAGCTGATCAGAATTGTCTCTCCTAAAATCACGCAACTCGTGGAGAATCATAGCCAGGCTGACGGTCTCCTCGGGTTCGCTGGCGCCTCCTCGCTCCAGTACAGTATCCTCCGGACAGACATTTAATGGCGACTCAGCATTTTGGCCCCGTGCATCTCGCTCTAATTTTTCAGATTGCTGTTGCTTCTTTTGTTTTCGCCTAGTGTGTACTTGAGCCCCCACTTCCATGACTAAAATAATGGTAATTCGAGTTTGTTTCTCGGGGCTAAATTCTATCGCTTAGTCGGAGAGCTATCTTTTCAAGCTGCCATCAGTTAGATGACGTCACCGGAAGCCTGAGCACACATTTTCATCTACTTTAAAGGTTTTATGTCTTTTGCTGACTAGGAACTTTGTAGCAGAGTCTTGCATTGTGGTCATGCCGTGTGTCTTTTGGTTTTTGAAGTTCAGAGTCAATAGGGTCTTAGGAAACCTTCCTGAGGAGGCCTTGTGTGTTAAAGGCCTTCTGCGTCAGGTCACACCGTCGTTGAGTGGGCACTGCGTGGGGGCAGGCTGTACTGCCTAAATGGTGACTAACAGGTTTCAGAGGAAAAGGTTATTGAAGCTGGTGTCTTCCTCCGTCACAGGTTCGTTGCAAGCTCCGAGGTAGCTCGCTTGATGTCTGTGGTAGTAACACAGGGACTTTTAGGTTTGCCCTACTTGGTGTCCAACTCTGAGAATCCTGTTATGATGGCTTGTTCCAGCTGCTGGTAGTGCCAAAGCCAAAGCCAGGAAGTTTCACCACCCTGGGCAGGATGTGATCCAGAGCAGATAGAGTCTGTCTTGGTGTGTCACACCAGTCGAAGACTGCAGGTGAAAACCAATTTCTCGGTTGGGAGGGACGTCGTGGTCTCCTGCGAGCTCTGATGTCAATGCAGGGATTTTTCTGAACATTCGCTAGAGATCTTTGAGTGTCACTTCATGTGTCGTTTCAGGGTTTGTCTGAATTAATCATTTTCCTCCTGCGGCTGCAGGGGCTCTTAGGACACTGGCTGGTGAAGTGTTAAGCTGAGGGCTTTGGCTCTCCCCCCTTTATGCAGGGCTGGGGAAGATTACGCTGCTGATGTGAAGTTCAGCAGGGTACATCTTTCTTGTGGGGTCCATTTGCAGTTGGTTGGAATGTTTCAGTTCTCTTTGGACCACATTGAGCTTGTCTATAATGTTGCAGCATTGCGGTGGCTTTAGCGTCTCTCTCTTTGAGTTCAACCAGTTCTTTAAGTTCTTTCAGTGAAACAGTCATTTTCTCGTCTGCTGGCAGGTGCTCAGCAGCTGTCAGAGCCGCCTGAAGACTGGTGATCTCCTTCAGTTGCTCCACTCTGAAAGGATCTTTTCATCTGTCCTATGCCTTCTCACGTTGAGCAGGGTTCGTTCTCTGTGGAATTCAGTGGCTGGGAGCGTTAGTTCATTTACCTCCTGTTTGAGGCCTGCGGGACCATGGCCAAGGAGAAGATGATGCTGGTCAGCTTTTGGTGGCTCAGGCTGGGTGTCAGACGTCCGCTTTCGTTGTCGTCTAACTGTTCCTTTCTCTGCCGGGGCAGGTCGTTGCCTGCTTCAGGCTGAAGGATGTCCATGACACTGCTCTGCCGGGTCTCCAGGTGGTCCTGGTAGGTGGCAGGGCTTGGTGTCTGAGGCGTACTGGCACACTTGTGGGAACACGAGAGAGAAATGGCAAAGGCAAATGCAAGTTTCTACAGAGGTGGTAAGTTATCTGTGTGGGAGAAAGGCTATGCCATGTAAGGTGTGCATAGCTGATGTGGAGCAGCTAAGATTTAGTGTTGGTGAGCACACACAACAAACAGGTTTTGAGTATCTTAGTTGGCGTGCTTTAAGCAGCATAGATTGATGACTGGGCTTTTAGATGTCATCAAACTATTACTCAAAATACTGATGGTTCTTTTCACTTGTTGGACTACAAGAGTAACAAATAGAGCAAAACCAAAATAAAACAATAAGATGAAATCAGAAAGGAAAAAGAAGAAAGGAGTGTGTACCTATTTAGTTTAGCTAGGAGACATAGGTAAACAGGTGTCACTTGTGGGTTATGCTAGGCACATCAAGACTAAGCTAGGCACATCAAACATCTCAAGGTCAAAAGAAAAGAAACAGAAAGAAAACACTGGGAATTGTTTCTAGTTCTATCTGGTGCCTACAGTGCTTTAACTTTAACCATACTTCATGTACTTAGCTTGGTGCTAAGGAGTGAGGAGGGGTAAAGCACAGACAGGAATTAGGATACTAATAGCCTGTGTAGCTCTTAACAGAAACAACAGTTGCTAGAGCTACTGTAATCCTATAGAGAGAGAAAATATGTTGATAGTAAATATCTAAGATAAGGTAAAGTAAAAGTAGAATGTCCTTTTAGCTCTGGAAAACTAAAAGGAAAGGGAAACACCAATTGATTTAATTAAATTTCAAATTTAATTAAACTCAACTTAGCTGAATAGGAAAATTCAGGCTGAAACAAAGGTAAATAAATAAAATCAAAATAAAGAGTAAACGTGCAATGTCCTCATAGCTCTGGTAACTAAAAGGGAAATTGAATTGGTTTAAAATAAACCAGAACTGCTCGCATATTTAATTGTAACCATTTTAGTATGTAAAACTGTAATATGTGTAAGTAAAAGTGTTATTCTATCTTATTAAAATGCACTGTAAGAGTGTAATGTAACGTAAAAGTGCATGTGAAGTTTTATGCTTCAGTTGTAAGCTCATTTCTGGTATAAATTTTGGTTGGTATGTGAGTGACATCTACGTCTATAAGTGACATATTGTGGTAGTTTTATTCTATGAGTAGTAATTTGTTGTTTTATTTATATATATATATATATATATATATATATATATATATATATATATTTTTTTTTTTTATTAGAAAAGCCTTTCTAGGGACCTGAGATGCAAATTAGCTCTTGCTATACTCTTTATGTACAATACATATTTTCCAGCTTTGACTGGGATCATGTTTTTTTGTACTGTCCCTATATAAATAAACTGAAAATAAATAAATAAATAAAATAAAATAATCAAGTTGATTTAATTAAATTACAAATTTAATTAAATTCAACTTAACTGAATAGGAATATTCAGGCTCAACAGGTGTGAATACACGAAATAAAATAGGGGTAGAAGTGAAACCAAGGGAGGGGGTAGAGAGAGAGAGAGAGAGAGAAAGAGGAAGGAAGGAGTGGTTTGGATCAGTGATTCGGATCAAACTGCTAAAGTCACGTGATTTCAGTAAACGGGGCTTTGTTACACGTCATAGCTGGTTCATTAAATTTCAATGGTTCGTGGATTGCCATTACTTGATTAGCTACGCCTTTGACAAAACATTTGCGATTGGTTTGTAAAAGGTGTTTCATTGAGTTGAGTTTTCGCTACACTTACACTGTTCTGACCAGCAGGGGTCACCAGCGGGGGCGCTTCAAAACAATTAATCATTTGTGACGCAATTTGACTCCTAGCCTCGAGGAGCTTTGTCTCTCATCATCACTAGTTCAAATCACTATCCTTTTTGTCTCAAGGCCCAAAGTCTTTGGTTTAAGGTTACACTTTACGCTCACACGTGTCTAAGTTTTAATCGGGCACTAAAAGCTATAAGTCGAGGTAAAGAGCTTTAACTTATATGCGTGTAGGGTTGCTAGGAAGCTAGATTTGGTTACACGCAATCACTTGTTTACACAAGGGTCTGTGAGGTTGGTGCTGTTATTAAGATTTTCAGAAGTGCCTGCTCACATTTCAAGGTGTCATGCGTTGCTAAGAGATCAATGCAAACCAACAACACAACTCGAACGGAGCAGCATTCGGAGCCGTGCTGAAAGCATGCATTGAGCCTTCTTTCACAAATCAAAACAGCACATGCCCTTCACAGACAATGGCGAATTACTAGATAGCTAGGCTAGAATTGACACCATTATTTCGACCCAATTGTTTCATATGAGCGGTTCAGCAGTTTAATATGAATACAATGACGTAACGAATAATAAGGCCTTAATGGTGACTGAGGAGCATCGCCCAGATCACCTTCAAAAATGCAGAAAATGGGGATTTCTTCGCCTAAGATCAGATTAATTTATTCTGGTACCTTTTATACGTGCTGCTTATCTGAGATTTCTTCGTCAGAGAAGGCTTATGCTCGATTTAGGACTGAAAATAGGATTTCTTCGCTAATATCAGTTAGTTTCTTATCGTACAATTTAAACATGCATTATAGCATTGAGAAACTTTTGCCGTTCGTAGGAAGGCGCGTTCAAGCTATAGTTTTGCTGATTTGATCAGAAACTCGTACGTGCATGTATAGGATGACTACACAACTACACAATATGCTTACAAAATCTTTAACACATTTTTAATACTATTTGATCAATATGTCCATTTTCCTGATGCCGGACATCACTTTTGGCCACTACTGTATAGCAGTTCATTCACTTTCCAATTTGATCTTCAAATCTTGCAGCAAAATCAAAACACTTTTATGAGGATTGCAAGCTTCCCTGAGTTGTTGGATCCATTGATGGAACTCATCTATGCATCATTGCTCTGACTATAAATGAGGAGACATATATAAATAGAAAAGGTTTCCACAGCATCAATACTAATTTGTGATAATTTTACACAATGCAAAGCAATTTTTTTTTAATAAATTTAAATATTAAAGTATCAGTGTCTTAATTAAATGATTTTATTATAATTACATTAAATGATTGGTGTCATCCTGCAGTGACATCATCTTTGCAGACTCACTATTGGATGTCAGTGGTTGACGGCGGCCATTTTGTGTTGTCATCACTGTAGTCCTTAGTTCACAACACTTATGTGCCACTTCAGTCAGCACTTGAGAATCAGACTTTACTGAAAGTTGACTTTAGCTTCTTTATAAAAGTCTAAGAGAAGTCCTACTTTTTACTAAGAATGTTTAGACACTTAAGTCAAAGCTTAAGACTATTCTTAAGAGCATTTTTGAGAAGTTTTATACATTCTTTTGGTAATTTTCAAGTGTATATATACTGTTAACACTAGCATTTATTTTTTCTAAATTATGAAAATATTTTGTATTATTTTCACCATGTTCTGTCCATTTCCATCTAGAATGAATAAAATCTCCCTACACCAAATTTTGATATATTGTATTTCAATTTCATAGGGGGGCACATACTTTTTTTTAAGAAACATAAATTCACCAAAACAACCCGTAACCTATTTATTATAACTAAAATAGACCTCGTACTATATTAAAACAGAACACCAAAACACATCAAATAATAAAAGTCTTCTTTTGTTAAATTTTTCAAATAAAATACTTCTCCAATGATCTCAACATGTCTGTTTATTTTCTATTAACAATTACCGATTACTCGCTGCAGTCTTCATCACATAACACTCAACACAGTGCCATCTAGTGGCTTTTTTGAGTAACAGGCACAATCAATATCATACAAGTCCAACCTAAAACTACACCAAAACCGTTAGTTTGCTTTATGGCTCAACACTTCATAAACATGAGTCACAAAAGCTCCTCATTTCCTCTAACAACACAAAAATAATAAAAAATATAGCTGCAAGCAGCAATTAGTGAGGTTCAAGCGTTTTAAGACCTTCATGCCAACTATGCTGTTAAGGTCTAGGCCAACCCGAAATGTAGGGCTGACAGCCTGACACCATAAAATATCAATGATGGAGAATATGCTAAAACATATTGGACTGTAGGTCCACGGCCACTTCATCCAATGCTCTTGATGTTCTTAAATCTTCCTGTTACGACTCCGAGTGTTAAACCGCTTTAGACAATTCCATGCATGAAGGAAACTGAACAAATCATTCAAACTGATTTGCAAACCATTTTAGACAGATCTGCCAACTTGTTTGAAGTCTTTGAACAGAATCGACTCAAATTGAGCATCATTCATGCCCCCCCAAAAAAGATACAGCGCGCTTGGAATAAACTATGCATTTAACAACATTTATTGCATTAAAATAAAGTAACGAGAGGAACGTTGCCCAACGTAACAAAGTAAAAGTACAGTTTTTTCATTTGAAATTTACTTGAGTTAAAGTAAAAGTACCCACATTTAAATTTACTGTTAAAAGTAAAATTTTTCCCAAAAAAATACTCAAGTAAATGTAACAAAGTAAATGTAGCCTACTTCGTTACTACCCATCTCCCTTTAACTAAGGAAGAGAACTACTGTGTTAATTATTCTTCCCGTGTGGGGCTGACTAATAGACATTATGTAGCAAGCAAATCAGCTAGACGAAAGGTTACGTTAAAGAATGCTTTGGGACTACTATGCTACTCTGTGAATCGATAGTTGAACAGCATGAACTATATTAGCTCTTAATCTGTCAGTTTCAATTACATGTCAACTCACTAGCATTGCTTTGTCCTCTTTGATGCACTCTCTGGTTTCCTTGAACTATAAAGAATTGATATTAATGAGTGATTTTAACTTGAATTGGATTCACCCATTATCTGATGTCTTTAAAGCATTCTGTGTGTCTTTAAAGCATTCTTTTTTTTTCAGTTGGTTGATTCACCTACTAGACCTAATTTGAAATTTCCTGAAAAATCCACATTATTAGATCTTGTTCTCACAAATGCCCCTCATAAATACTCTTTAGCTTCCGTATTTGCAAATGATATACGTGATCATTGTGTTGCGGTAGCTAGAGATATTAAACTACCTAGGCAGAAACCACGAATTATCACAAAGCGCTGTATGAAACACTTCAATAAAAAAGTTTTTTAACATGACCTCGCTCAATTTGATTGGGATACAATTACATTAATCCCAGATATTGAAAGTGCTTGGAAACATTTTTATGATAATTTTATTTTGATTATCAACAAGTATGCACCTTTAAAAAAATATAGAGTCAAATGCCGGGATAATCCGTGGTTTTCAAACGCATTGTCTGACCTTATTAATGAGCGGGATGCTGCATGGGCTAAGGCCAGACAAACCAACTCAAATCCTGATTGGTTGTATTTTAAACAGCTTTGTAACAAATGTACAGTTACGATCTGAAAGGCAAAAGCAGAGTATTTTCTTGATAAAGCTTCGGCAAATATTAGTAAGTTTTGGAAAACCGTAAAGCTTTTGACTGGTAATAGATCTGTTTCAGGTCTTCCAAATGGCATAACAAAATATTGTAGTAATAGAGGATAAATACTCAACTGTTTTAATAGCCAGTTTATTGTATCTGGGTCATTGTCTGGGAGTAATAATTATACTACTGTAAATTCCGAATTCCTTAAAGGAGTAGTTCACTTTTTAAAAAACTTTTGCTGATAATTTACTCACCCCCATGTCATCCAAGATGTCCATGTCTTTCTTTCTTCAGTCGAAAAGAAATTAAGGTTTTTGATGAAAACATTCTAGGATTTTTCTCCATATAATGGACTTCATGGGGTACCAAACGGTCCAAGGTCAAAATGACAGTTTCAGTGCAGCTTCAAATGGCTTTAAACGACACCAGACGACGCATAAGGGTCTTATCTTGCGAAACGATCGGTCATTTCAAAAATAAATAAAAAAGTTTAAGTTTTACAAGCACAAATGCTCGCCTTGCTCTGTTCTGCGATGCACGTTCGTGACTCTCCTGTTCAAACTCGTTCATCAAAATGAACAAATTTTTTTCGAGTCATTTTGTTCGTTGAATGAACGAAATTACTCGAAAAAAGACTCGTTCAAAATTAACAAATCTTTTTTCGAGTCATTTCGTTCGTTGTGCATGTCTTTTTATTGATTTAACTAAAGCTTTTGACACAGTGGATCATGATATTTTGTTAGATAGGCTTAGAAGTGTTGGTTTGTATAACTATAAAGCACAACTGAAAACAGACCGCGCTAGCTTCTGAAAAAGTCGAAGCAAGTCGATCACAGGCATGCAGGGAGTATGGCAGGGCGACGCAGTGTCTCATTCCCTCTTCAGGGAACCAGGGTTACATACGTAGCCTGAGACATTCCCTTTCAAGGGAACTCGAGCTGCATCGAGAAGAGGTGGGAACACCATACCCAAGAAACCATAATACAAATGCCTGTTCTCTGTAAAGTCAATGCGCACAATTAGAAGCAAGCACCCTAGACCCTGGAGTGGAGCCTAGATCCAAGTCATAAAATCTAACAAATGTATGCGGTGAGGACCAGCCTGCCGCATCTCAGATGCCATGGAGGGAAACCCCCGATAATAAAGCCTTTGAGGCAGCCATACTCCTGGTAGAATGGGCCCGGACAACCAAAGGTTAGGCTGACCAGCCGCTTCATAAGCAAGTGAGATTGCCTCGACTATCCACTTGCTCATCCTCTGCTTAGATGCAGGGTAACCTTTTCTAGGTGACCCAAAACAGACAAATAGTTGATCCGATTTACGCCACAGGGCAGCTCTGTGTACGTAAGCATCCAAAGCCCAAACAGGGCACAGCAGATAAGTTTTTCCTGATCTGGGGTATTAAAAGGTGGAGGACAAAAGGCCTGCAGCACAATTGGGCCCGTAACATTAGTAGGGACCTTAGGAATATAGCCCGGCCTAGGGTGGCGAAAAGCTTTCACCATACCAGGTGCAAATTCTAGGCACGAAGGAGCAACCGACAAGGCTTGCAAATCCCCAATTCTCTTAGAAGAAATAGCAATGAGAAATAAAGTTTTTAGAGTAAGGAACTTTTCTGAAACCTCTTCAATGGGCTCGTAGGGAGCCAAAGCCAGGCCTTCCAGTACAATGGCCAAATCCCAGGCAGGTGCTCTAGTGCGCAGTGCAGGCCTCAGCCTCAGTGTGCCATGAAGAAAACGAATAATGAGAGGATCTCTTCCTAATGATGCACCACCCAGAAGGGTGTGGTAAGCAGATATAGCCGCCCCATACACCTTCAAGGTGGAAGGAGATAATCCAGCAGAGAAACGCTCTTGCAAATAATCAAGTACTGTACCAACAGGGCAGTTAACAGGATTCACCAGGCAGGCAAAGAACAGTTTCCATTTCAGTGCATAAAGTCTTCTCTTGGAATGAGCTCTAGATTGGAGTATGGTCTCCACGTCCTCGGTCGAGAGACCAGATTCTATGAGCTGATTTAAGCCCACAGTTTCCACAACTCCAGGCGAGGGTGAAATATAGTGCCCCCTGCTTGGGACAGTAGATCCCTCCTGATCGGAATCTCCATCGGAGAGCCGTCCAGAAGGAACAGCAGGTCCGAGAACCAAACTCGGGCCGGCCAGTACGGGGCTACCAATAACAGACGGGCCCCTTCCCGGCGAACCCTCTCCAGAACTCCCGGGAGCAATGATACCAGGGGGAAAGCGTAGAGGTGTAGCCTTGGCCACACTTGAACCATTGCATCCAAGTGAAGATTGTTTTAAATTCACTTAAACTAAAAGTTGGGGTTTTTTTGGAGCCTAATAAATTTTCAAATTGATAGCTTTCAATTATACTGTAATGTTGAATGGCGATGTTTAAAATAGAAAATAAATAAATAATTGTAGACATTTGGTATCATTAGTATTAGTGATACCATAAAATAGTGATACCTTCATTCATAAAAAGATGCCATTAAACAATTATTTAAAATATACTGTCTTTATGTTGTTTCTACATTTATTTGGAGATTAATTGTGAAAGTATAAAATATATTAAAAACTTATATTACAAACAAGCTATCTTGTGCTATTACAACAACATAATCCCAATATAAAAACACAAATACACTGAGTGAGCAAACATTTAGGTGAGATTTGCAATGGTAATTGAGCAATGTTTATATATGAATAAAAGCCTTAATTAAATGTCATCATATCCCTTTAAAGTCCTCATCAAGAAAAAAGTAATGGACATTTTTTTTTCTTTGCATTTCTTATCTCCTTATGTCGCTAGTAACCACACATTGGCCTCTACCAAATGGTTGTTTACAAACTGTGTAGGACAAAATCAACGTGGCCCATGTTTCGTACAGTATAGTTTTATTTAATGCCATATCAGCATCTATGGCTATTTTCATGGCAAAAACTGATTTACAAAAAAACAAGAGTTACATTTATACAATGAAAATAAAAACAAAGCAAACAGAAACAGCAATTAATACTTTACAAGATTTTTAACAGTAATGTGATACCTGTTCTGGTACATTCTTACTAAAGTCCTTAAGTGAGTTTGCTGCCTTTGCTGTTGTTGTTACTGATGCTGCTGCTGCTGCTGATACTGCTGGAGCTGATCTGAGACTGTAGACATTAAAACAAACATATTGAGATATATTAGCTGATTAAATCATTTTCATGTGACCATGACAAGATGTAAAGATTGCTGACAGTGTTTGGAACCTTCACTAGCTCACTGACCTGCTGTAAAGCTGCAGATTCTGCCCAGGCTGCTATAATATAATAATAGTATATAATAGTAACGTTACTAGGGGAGATGTTCACGCTTCTGCACACAAAACATAAGATATTGGTAAGCCTATGTGATAAGCCTATACTCTTACCAGATTTGTGATAATTTTTATGGCACTATACGTTTTTTAAATAAATACTGTAATAATAATAATAGTTTAAAGTAAAAATAATAGTTTTTAGTCAAATAACATAAAAAGACCAGACCCCTCGACGCCCGTGAAACTTTTCTCCCTCAAACAGCAAGCTAACGTTACTTCTACAGCCTACACACAGCAATATAAACAACATCTCAGCATGCTCTTCACGTCGTTCTTGTAAAATAATAAGTAAACAAACATCAAAATCACTTCGCTGAGAATAAAACACCACTTACCAGCAGCCGCAGAGTTGAAGATATCCTCTGGTAGTGCGCGTAGCCGCGCGAAATTAAAAAATGCGCGTGCAGCGTGAGGAATCGTCCCGGATGAGTTCGTCAGGTGAAAGGTCATCATGTGGGTCATTTTATTTAAGGCAAAATTATTATTCATTAATTTTACTAATAGTTAGATTGGGCAAGCATCCACAAAAGGGCCTTTAATTACAAAAAAAAAAGGAGAGGAAATTTTGCCTTGACAAAAGGGCACTTTGGGCACCAAGGGGCAAAAGGGCCGGTGCTCGAGCACCCAAAGCCCCCCCCCCCCTGCACGTGCCTGTCATACACATACTATGAAAATCAGAAAATATGAACTATAATACTAATTTATTTAAAAACATAATCAAAATAAAATATTTGTGTATATTGAATTTATTTATTTACTTATTTATTTATTGAAGTATGCCATTAAATATTTCAGGTTTTCATTTTAACACAGGAAATTATGTTTTTTTGTTTTTTAACAATAAACAAAAATAAATAACACAAATAACTAAAAGTAACAAAACGACTCGGTTACTAACGTAACCTCGGTTCCCTGAGAGGAGGGAACGAGTATTGCGTAAGTAGCTTACGCTATGGGAAAACTCCCAGAATACTTTTCTCGAGAATATTGAAGTCTTTATGTAAAACGCATTGCAGCTGCACAGCTGACAGCAATGAACGAAGGAGCTCGGTCATTGGCTGTGCTGCGACAACTTGCTCGAACCAATGACGGGGCGACTCTGAATGCGCGACCAATGAGCGCGCTTCGCGCCCGCGCGCGTCGGAGCCCGCCAAGATGGGCGTGGCCAAGCTATATATTGGGCGCCCCGTCATGAGAGTTCTTTAGGTTAAAACGACTGAAGCAAACTAACCAAGCACAAGCACGGCAGCTTACGCAATACTCGTTCCCTCCTCTCAGGGAACCGAGGTTACGTTAGTAACCGAGTCATTCCCTTTCGAGAGGTCTCTCCTATTGCGTAAGTAGCTTACGCTATGGGAACACCATGCAAAACGCCGTGCGTGCTGAACTTCGCCTTATGATAGCCAGAGGCAGGTGCCTGAGCTAAAAAGCAAAGTTATCATCCAACTAGCCGGCAGAGGCGAGCTTTATATGTGGGAAAAAATACAGAGCGGCTAGAAGGCGCTCAGTGTGACACAAGCACATACATAATCTAGATGTGAACTCGCAGTTCAACTAGCATCATGCTGATAGCACATTGGAATGCAATGTCGGGACCTGTAGGTTGTAGAACCTGATAAATGTGGACGGTGAGGCCCAGCCTGCCGCCGCACAAATATCCTCGATCGGTATCCCGCTCGACCATGCCCAGGAAGAAGCCACACTCCTGGTGGAGTGTGCTTTGACTCCCCAGGGGCATTGAAGTCCCTTAGCTTCGTAAGCCAGCGCTATAGCTTCAACTATCCAGTGAGAGATTCTCTGCTTTGAAACGGCGGAACCTTTCGTACGGTCGCCAAAGCATACAAACAGTTGTTCTGTCTGTCTGAATAGGGCAGAACGCTCCAAATACACTCTGAGAGCCCTAACGGGGCAGAGTAGATTAGCGTCGTGTTCGTCTGCTGGAGACGAAAGCGCAGTTAGGGAGATAACCTGTGCTCTGAAGGGAGTGGTGAGCACTTTAGGAATATACCCCTGTTTCGGCCTAAGGACGACCCTGAGGACGAGTGCCAGCAAGAGCGCAGTCTTGAGCGAGAGCTGTTTAAGGTGCACGGTTCGGAGTGGTTCGAACGGAGGCCCTTTAAGAGCGTCTAGGACAGTAGGTAGGTCCCAGATTGGCACTGAGGGGGGGCTAGAAGGGTTCATCCTCCTAGCGCCCTTTAGGAAACGAATAATTAGGTTGTTTCTTCCCAATGGACGTTCCATTACAGGGTCGTGTGACGCTGTGATGGTCGCCACATATACTTTGAGCGTGGAGGGGGTGCGGCCCGCCTCCAGAAGCCCTTGTAGAAAAACGAGTACATTCGTAATCTCGCATGTCTCAGGGTTCAGGCCCTTGGCATTACACCAGTCACTGAACACTTTCATTTCTGGGCATATAAGCGTCTCGTGGAGGGCGCCCGCGCCTCAGCGATGGTTTTTAGTGCTCCGGTCGCGAGGTTCCTGGGAACCCGTTGAGGGGCCATGCATGAAGGGCCCACAGATCGGGGCGGGGATGAAATATCATCCCGCTGGCCTGACTGAGGAGGTCTGGCCTCAGTGGAATCGGCCGTGGTGCAGATTGCATTTGCATCAGATCTGGAAACCTTGTTTGGTTCTTCCAGAGTGGGGCTATCAGCAGCACTGCGTTTTTCTCCTCTCTGACCCGACTGATGACCTGTGGCAGCATCGCGATCGGGGGAAAGGCATATAAGGGGCGGCTCGGCCAGCTCTGGGCCAGCGCGTCCGTGCTTTTTGTGAAGAAAAAAGAGCAGTGCGCGTTCTCCTTGGAGGCGAAGAGGTCGATCTCCGCTTTGCCAAAGGTTTTCCATAACCACTGAATCGTCAGCGGGTTGAGAGCCCATTCTCCTGGGAGAATCTTGTCTCTGGATAGCATGTCTGCCCCCTGGTTCAGGGCGCCTGGCACATGCGCTGCTCTCAGCGAGCGCAAGTTGTGCTGGGACCCTAAAATGAGTCTCCTGGCCATTGAATGCATGGAGCTCGACCTGAGTCCACCCTGGCGATTTATGTACGACACTACCGTCATGTTTTCCGTTCGGACCAGGACGTGTTCGTTTTTTTTTTTTTTTTTTTTTTAGATGTGGGAGCAGGGCTCTGAGAGCCAAAGTGACCGCTTTCATTTCCAGACAGTTTATGTGTAGGCGCTTCTCCGGGTTTGACCAAAAGCCGGAGACAGGCCTGCCCTCGTAAAGGGCCCGCCAACCTATTTTGGAGGCATCTGTCGTTATCATCTTTCTCCTTGTGTTCACACCCAGACTCACGCCTGACTGGTACCAGTCGGCGGCTTTCCAGTGCGTCAGGGCTTTTATACAGCCGTGGTTCGCTCTGATTAAAAAGTGGCCCGAACGCCACGCGTGAGTAGGGACGCGGCTCTTTGAGCCAGCGTTGGAGAGGGCGCATATGCAACAATCCTAGCTGGAGTACGGCCGATGCTGAGGCCATGAGACCGAGCATCCTCTGAAACCGTTTGACGGGTTTTGATGATGTTGCAAGGCGCCGGATGGTAAGCGCGCGCTCTGATGAGAGACGCGCTGTCATTTGCATCGAGTCTAGAACTATTCCCAGGAAAGAAATCCTCTGGCTGGGAGATAGTATGCTTTTTGCAAAATTGATTCTTAGACCCAGGCATTCTAAATGGCTGATAATCCAAGATCTGTGTGTTATTAACTGACTCTCTGATTGTGCTAGAACCAGCCAATCGTCGAGATAATTCAGTATTCGCACTCCCCTTCGTCTTAGGGGGGAAAGTGCTGCATCCATACATTTCGTGAATGTACGGGGAGCCAGGGACAGGCCGAACGGAAGTACTGTGTACTGATATGACTGTCCCTCGAAAGCGAATCTCAGAAACGGCCTGTGATGAGGCGTTATTGGAATGTGAAAGTAAGCATCTTTCAGATCCACTGAGAGAAACCAATCTCCTGGGCGTACTTGCGCGAGGATATGCTTGGTTGTTAACATTCTGAACGAGCGAATCATTAGTACTTTGTTCAGGTTTCTGAGATCTAGGATGGGGCGGAGACCGCCATCCTTTTTCGGGACGAGAAAATAGCGGCTGTAAAAACCTGTCCCGCTCAGAGAGGGGGAAAACAGTTTCCACAGCACCCTTTTCTATTAGTTTGCGCACCTCGGTGCGTAGAACATGTGAACACTCCTTTCTCACTTTCATCTCGACCACAGTCGTAAAACGTGGTGGTCTGCGAGCGAACTGGAGCGAGTATCCGTGCTTTACTATATTCAATACCCATTTCGGCATATCTGGAATGTTTTCCCATGCCGCTGCGTGTACAGATATGGGCTGAATACAGGCTAGGGGCGGGCCGCTGTGACGTAGGGACCTGGCCAGCGAATCGCCTGAGCTCGTAGCTCTCAGAGGCGCGGGTTTGTAAAACTCGCAGCCTGAGCTGAGGTTGTGTTTGACACTGTAAGGACAGTGTTTATAAGTGGGGGTGCATAAACAGTGGTAGGCACACGCGTCACCTTTATAATGTTTCCCGCTTTTACTGGGGATGAATTTATAACTGTGTGAACAGTGCTTGTGTGTAGTGGTGCGTACATGACCGTAAGCACGTGATCTACATTCATGGGAAGCGCAGCCTGAGCTGGGAATGAATTTGGCACTGTTTTGACAGTATCTGGGAATGCACACTTTGTGGACATGTTAACCCTTAGTGACGCAGGCAGAAAAAGACTATTTTTTGTGTTTTCTGTGCGTCGCAGTAAAAACGGCGTTTGTTTGCAGATGAGCGAGCTCTGTGACTGGCCCATTGACTGCTGTATGGACATATCCAGCCGCCTGTAAGGGGACTGGGTAATGTTTGAGCTTTTGCAGAGAGAGTGGTCCGGCTTTTGCGAGACACGCACTCTCTCTTCTCATTTCTGTGGCTAGGACGGCTTTTGAGAGCGCGAGCGGCGTCGAGCGTCAGCCTGAGGCGCGGGCTGAGAGGCGGTGGGAGCTGTTCTAGCCCGCTGCGGCTGTGGCGGTCTCTGTCTGCTCTGCGATGAGCTGGAGCGCTTTGGCAGGAAATGACGCATAGCTTGTGAAGCGTTCTGGGCCTCAGTGAAGCGTTCGGCGAAACCTTTAACCGCCGGTCCAAACAGCCCGCTGGTGGAGATAGGCGCGTCGAGAAATGGCGCCTTATCCGCGTCCTTCATCTCAGTCAGAGTCAGCCACAGATGGCGCTCGAGAACAGTCAAATTAGCCATAGCACGGCCAATAGACTGGGCGCTGGCCTTCGTGGCTCGCAGAGCTATCAGTTGCGCTGCGTAGGTCCCTGAAGGCTTCGGGTTCGGGGCCAGACTCGTCCATAGAGCGGAGAAGCTTGGCTTGGAACACTTGAAGTACCGCCATTGAGTGAAGCGCTGATGCAGCTTGGCCGGCGGCAACGTAGGCGCGACCGGCGAGAGCAGAGGTAGTGCGGCAGGGCTTCGAGGGGTGGGAAGCTTTGGCTTTCCATCCGGTGGTGGAGGGCGGGCAGAGATGATTGGCCACGGCCTCCTCGAGGGGCGGCGTTCCCTCGTAGCCTCTTTCCTTCGCGCCGTCCACTGAGGAGAGCGAAGAAGAAAAATAAGGCTTTAGGCGCGCAGAGTGGGGGGGCTTTCCATGACTTGGCGGAGAACACCAATCGAGCCCGAGGTCCTCCACGGCCTTCAAGAGGATGCGGATAATCTCCGTATCCATGGAGCCCGCACTCGTGCTAGCTAGCGTCGACGGGGCGGGGTCGAAAATGGAGCCCGGCCAGTCGTCAGATGCAGCGTCGATGGACAGGCTGTCATCCACTCCCCCGTCGTCCTCGGACGCGCCGAAAGTCACAAGGCCCACCGCTCTGCTAGAGGGGTGTGGGTCCGGCTGAGTGAACTGAACCGGCGGTGGGGAAGGCAAGAGCGACGGTGAAGCACGCGGAGACTGGCTCGGCGTGACGTCACTGAGCTCAGGTTCAGGAAGCCTCTGTGAGCGGCGGTTTTTTTTTTTTTTTTTTTTTTTAAAGCGCGGCTCAAACAGAGGGGTGGCGGCGATGGGCTCGCTCGCGGCGAAAGCGGCGAAGCGAGCCCGCAGTGTGGAGAGACCCAGGTCGTCACATTCCGGGCATCCGCCCTTGGTCAAAGCAGCTTCTGCGTGGTTCTGGCCCAGGCAGCGAGCGCAGATGATGTGACGATCCCCGTCCGGGAGAAGGTCTCTGCACGACGCGCAGGAAGGCATTTGAAACAACGCCTCAGAAAAATTGCTCTTTTACAAATGTCGCGGGGCGAACAGATGTAAAATACTTGCGTGTGTGGCGCGCCGGATGGCTCAGTAGGATGGTGTTCGAAGGCGGCTGAAGGTGCCGACGTCCTCGTAGCAATCCCGCTGGTATGCTTTTCCACGGCGGCGAAGGCTTTCAATAATCCGGAGGATCCAGCGAAGAAGGTGTTCGCTGAAGGAGATTAAATCTAAAGAACTCTCATGACGGGGCGCCCAATATATAGCTTGGCCACGCCCATCTTGGCGGGCTCTGACGCGCGCGGGCGCGAAGCGCGCTCATTGGTCGCGCATTCAGAGTCGCCCCGTCATTGGTTCGAGCAAGTTGCCGCAGCACAGCCAATGACCGAGCTCCTTCGTTCATTGCTGTCAGCTGTGCAGCTGCAATGCGTTTTACATAAAGACTTCAATATTCTCGACAAAAGGAGTTTTCCCATAGCGTAAGCTACTTACGCAATAGGAGAGACCTCTCAAAAGGGAACCAAAGACATTACATTCTTTCTTCGTTCAAAAAAGAAAAAAAAAAAAGAAAAAAAAAATATAGTAATATAATGGCATTTTAGGCTTTTATGTTTCAAGAAACATGCCGTCAAGTTTTTCTTTTTCTTTGCCCATCATAATTTATGATCAAAACCTTTTCTAATCTTGACAAAACACATATTGTCAGAAAGGTCTGAGTCTCAAGGTTCCATATTTTGTGACAGACGTGATATTTGGACAGAAATGTATTAATTTGTTACGGCAGAATGCATACAATTAAATTCAATGGAATGTATGTCACCTGGGGGCTATTTTTGGTATTACGCCTAAACAAATCTCATGGGAACTTAAATTTTTGTGATATCAACTTCAAATTTGGAACACAACTTGGTTAGATATATGGCTTTGATTTTATAGTAATTTTATAATAAAAAATATTTTGTAAAATATATATTTTATATAAAAGAAAAAATATTAAGTACAGTATATTTGATTTAATGTAAATTTAAAACTTCCATAACTTTTTCATAATTTCATTTTTTGAAGTGCTTTTACTTCAGCAATAATCTGCTGAGTGTTTTCTTTAAAACAAGACCAAACTTAGGTCTATATTCCAAAGCATTCTTGAATTACAACCAAGTTTTAATAGTGCATTGTAATGTCCATTCTCAAAAAGGGGGGTGACAGTTATGTGCCAAATCAACCGTTTGGTTGAGCATGTTTTTGGAAAAATATTAAAAACATATTAAAGTTTTTTCATGGCACCAAGTAACATAATTTTGTAAAGTTAGGGCTCTTACAGTGTAATATATAAAAAAAATATACTTAGCTTGCAAAATTTCACCAAAAATAGTTCACATGGCTGGAGTGATTTATTTGTTTTTGACATCCATGTTAGAAGAAGTGTTGTGACAAGTGCTGTTGATTGACACTGTGACATCTAGTGGATTTTTTTTGGCATAACATACCTCAACCAGATGGTAGAGATGGCTCAATCAGTTTGGAGTTGAGTTAGGTACTCCTCTCAATAAAATATAGTGACTCAAAATGTGTTCAACCATTTGGTCGAGCAGGCAGTTAAAGGGATATAAAGTGATCTTTTCAGAAGAAATGACTGATTCCTATAATTTCAATGGATGGACAAAAAAATGTGATAATATTAAAAATATCTATATGACAGGCGGTTCTTCCCTATGGTATTGAAAATCGATACATTTCAAGATATGTATCAAAGTCGTTTCATAACAACACTAGTGTAGGATGCCACAAATCTTTCAAAGAAAAAAAAAATTCAAAGGGTGCCTGGCTGAAAAAAGGTTGGGAAACCCTGCTCTACAGAACCAGCGCTCGACATCGACCTCAAAGCTGATGATGACATGATGCCCGGAGAATAATCTGTGGAAGCAGTTCTCCAGGATCTGGAGCGGCCTGAGGCTGGAAAATTTCACACATCACATAGTTAGTAATACTTTAATAATAATAATAATTAATAATCAATCTCAGTGGTAAATCACAAATTGTTACTATAGTTACTCAAATTTAAAAGTTTATTTCATATGCAAAAGGCTGGAAAATTTCACATCACATAGTTAGTAATAGCCTACTTTAATAATAATAATAATAATAATAATAATAATAATTAATAATCAATGTCAGTGGTTAATCACAAATTGTTACTATAGTTACTCAAATTTAAAAGTTTATTTCATATGCAAGAAATCAAATACATGTGATCACTTAGCTGGGATAATTGGGGGATCAAATGGGTTACCTCGCACAATTTTCTTTATGAATCCTTGTCATACGTCAACGTCATAACACACCATAAACAAATGAAAAACTAGAGCATCCTCTTTCAAACTGCAAAAAAACAAACAAAAAACAATGACAACACCACAAAAAGAGAATAAAACTCAGCTCTCCTCTGAAATACTTCTCCCAAAAATGTAGTAATAAAATAATATTAAAAAAATAAAGAAACTTCAAACTCCTTCTGAAATAAGAAAGAACAATAAAATAAAAGTGCCCTCAGAAATAATATGAAATCTTTATTTCAATCTCACCTGTTGAGCTCTTGTTTACAGAAGAAGACTCCATGGCAATTGAAGATTTAAGATGTTTTTTTTCGTGTTTGGGACGCAAGGGGGCGTACATGGGCTTAACTCAAGCTTATGTCTGAATTTCACACATTGACATTGACTGAAGATGGAAAGGATTCGGAACGTTCATTTTCATTGCTATTATATTAAGAGACATGAGGATTAGTTTTATTTCGCTCTGTTTTTTTTATTTTTTTATTCTTAGGCTATATTGGTACTGGGAAGCAACACTGAACAACAAGCTGAAAATCCGTTGTCTTTTTTATGACATTTTCAGTTCCATAGGGAAACGAAACTCCAATCAGCAGAAAGTGGTAAACACAAAACTGTATTTCGAAAGACCGTCAGCTAATTTTAAAATCCTATTATGGAGAAGGCTTTGCTCATTAATATTTATCGAACTGTCATGGAGAATCCAGTGCCATTACTATATTCATGATCCACGCCTTCAATAACAGGATTCGCCAGAGAACTGGCGCCCGCCTACCGACGCTGTCTTTCAGCCAATTAATTTGGATCATTCGCGTTACGCAATTAATATTCATAATTTTAGTCTTTGCCATAGTAGAAATCGCTTGCGGTTCCCCTTTACGTTCTGTCAGGGATAGTAACTACGCAAGTGCGCACTCTAAAGGGAAGCTGCAGTGTTCCAGCCCCCTCCTCACACTAATGTTTATGTGCTTTGTCAGCTGTGTCTTGTCTCTTGCGCAAACTCCGGACTTCGAGCCCGAATCTCAAGCTTTATCTTCAACTATCTCAAGCTTTCTTATCACGTCGTGTCGCTCTACAGACCCACCCCTTTCGGACCTTGAGCAGACCCAACGCGGTCCACTCTATTTTCCCTTTTTTTCCTACCCCCACTCCCTCAAACTGTGAAACATGACATTAAATTCCAATAAAAACGAACCTGCTGTCACTCTGGAGCGTGTGAACAGCGCGCGAACGGCTCTCTCCGATCTCTATCTGGAACAGCTGCTGCAGAATAAACCCAAGTCTGACAAGGTAAGAGGATTCGCATTAAACAACACGCGACTCATTTCCTTATTTCAGCATGTCCATTTGACAATCGGATGTTGACCGTGTCTGTCGATAGTTTTTTATCAGTGTCACAGATATAAGAGTTTCTTGTGTATGAGGGATGAAGATGTGCTGGTTTAGACTGGTGCAACCCGGTTTGACATCACACCGCTGCTCAGAACAACTTTCCTCTTCATGCCATTAGATATTTTGACGATTTCAGCATGAAATAGTTGGCAAATTTTACATGACTCACATATACAGGCTTTGAATACATTATTAAATATTATTTTGCATGACGCATCATGACGTCACGTTAATAGTTGCTGGGAAGTCCGACTCATTTCTGCAAATCGGTTCGTTCGAACAATATTAACCGATCTTTAAAAAAAGTTTTGGTGAATCGTTTAATGCCGTGACGTTTTTCCAGTAACGTTACGTTTTACTTTTCGTTTCGGTTTTTTTTTTTTTTTTTTTTAGCTAATAAGATCTCCGGAGAATCGCTCAGACAGTCTGCTTTGTGAACAAATCTTTCATAACGTTTAGTGAACCGGTTCACCAATTCATTGAAAATAAACGATTCATTTACGTAATAGTTACATGGCAGCTACATGTGCGCGTCGTTTCTCTCTGCAACAAATAAATTAATTTACATAAGTATGTAATTTAATGCTGGTGGGGATTTTTCTTCTCTGTGTCTGGAAACATATTCTTATGCTCTCAGATAATTTAAGACAGGCCTACTGTTTCTACTTTTGTTGATGTCATATAGGCTACTCGAATCACCGGTCATATCAAATGATTAGTTTGCAAATAAATAAGGAATTTGTATTGCTTAAAGGTTGCTTATAGCTCAGGACATCTTATAGAGTTCAGTTAGTTTATGTATGAACTTTTGTCTGACACAAGTCTGTCAATTGTGGATATTAGAGTAAGAGTTTTAATATTTAACGTAGATATAATAACTCAGATGATTTGAAAAAAAAATGGGGTCTGGGGACTTTTTTCTCAGGAGTAAATAGAACTCTGACACTTCAGGTAAAGTCTCAATTTAATTTGGTTCCTTTCTAGGTTAAACAGTAGAAACAACAGTGATTTAATTTATTATTCCTATGGGCTAGCAAATATTATAATCACACCATAACATTTATCTTAAAACACAATCATACTTTGACTGATAATTTAATCAATCATTAAAGTAATGTCTCAGATTCAAGTCAACTTATCATCATTACCAGTCTCTCTACTCTTTACTTTTATGAGTTAAGGCCATTAACTGCTTTTCCTTTTGTTATCAGCAGTGCTGGTGATTGTTCAAAAGAATTTAATAGATCTGGGATTAGGGATGATCAGATTATAATTTTACTTGTCCAATTCTATTTCCTTTTTTGATTTTTTTTTTTTTTACAACCAAATGAGGTGATTCCAATACTAGCCTAATTGCCGATTTTTTTTCTTTTCTTTAAGCAACAGGCAAGAAAGATTGCAAATGGTACATGAACATGAAATTACAAATACCGGTACATTTTTTAATTTTTTATTATTAGAGCAAAAAACTGAATGGTCTGACGTTATAGTAGCTTTGTAAAATTACATAAAACCAAAATAAAATAATTTCAAACATTATGTTATGCAATCTAATGTTTATGTAATTTTAAGATAAAATGAAATTATAATCCTACACAGAATAGCCTATATTGCCTTTATTCATGGCTTTTCTTTCAACAGCTTTTGCAAGCTTTTTTATTTTTTTTTTTACAAAAACAAGCATTTCAACTTTGTCACAAGCTAGACTTTTTCTTTTCTCATCCACCACGTTAAGCCGAGCTGAACAAACATTCACTGTCTCGTGCTGGGTGCAGACAGGTACGTTCACAATTCTGCTACATAGACCAACTCTAGTTCGCTTCTTGGTATTTGCGTATGTTTAGCATCATCAACACATTTAAAATACTCATCTTGTTCTTCTGGGTGATGGACTTCCAAATGTCAGATCAAATTTGTCCTGCCGAATGTCTTCACTGTAATTCTTCTGCAATTAACTTTTTGTCCCTTTGCAGACATTACAGCTTGCAATCTTAACATCCTGTTCACAGATTTTGTAATATGACATTTCGGGAAATTATTACAAAGAAGTTTCTTTGCATGGGTGTACTTCCGGAACACAGATTGGCCAAAAAAATAGAAAAAAAAGAAAGTTGGCCGGTGCGTCTTAACTTGGGACATTATGTTTGAAATTGTAAAGACATTTCCAGTTGTGAATGTCTAGTTTACTAACAAGGTTAATGCTAAACTTTACAAGACACTGATGATGTGACGGTAGTACACTACTCATGTGGCAAGGATTGGATTAGTAGGAGTCACAATAGATATTATTATCATATTAGTAGTTAGTCATCTTGTTTCAATGTGTGTTGTCTAATAGTTTGAGGGAGACCCACTGAAACTACTCATGCATGATTATGAATTTTTCCCTGAAACTGAAATGAACAGCTGATGTTTATGTCTGTCTCTGGTCCTCTCTTGCTGGAAAATGTTGCACATTATCACTTTGGCCCTGTTTACACCTCTGGTATCACAAGTAGATAAGGGAGACACATTCCCGTTAACACCTGGGGCCAATTGCATAAAAATATCCATTATGTTGTTAAGACTGTGATTTGGGCGGTATAACGGTAAATATCGTGACCACGTTAGAAAATGTCAACCGTAACAGATTTTTTAATTCCGTGTATACCGCGACATGTAAATAAGTAGGCGTGGTTAAAGCACGTGCAGCGTGCGTGAGACTGTGAGACTGAGATTTGTCAAAGAAACATGGAGAAAGCAGATCAAGAGGACCTACAAAGGAATTGCATTTTCTAAAGGGTTGTTGTTAACGTGATATTTTCGGGAAAAAAGGCGCAGCAGTCAACTAGAGCACTGCAGCACCCGTAAGCTACAGTTACTTGTAAGATTTCTGTCCCACTTCTGTCCTGATTACTTTGAGGGGAGGTCTATGTGCAGGTCCCTTTGTTTTCATCAAAACACCAGTGGGAGGGTTACATGTCGATGCACATTAATAATACCGTAGAGCTCTTCTGCTTGTGTTGTTAGCAAACAAAGATGCTGCACAAAGTTTTGTGCATGCAGGGATCGCAACATCGCTAGCCCGACGTCCCGGGGCTATTGTGTTTTCCAGTCGGGCTACCAAAATGCATAACCAGCCTGCCCGACGGGCTATCTGAAATAGTGTAATCAAATTGCTCCCTTTATTCACGTTATTAATTAGTTATTTTAAGGAAAAATATGACCGTGCAAGTTTTTGATCATGCTGATTTATCCGCAGCGCAATTTCTCATGAATCTCCGTGCCTGTTTTAAGAGAAACACATGATCAGTGGCATAAGTTTTTTTTTTTTAAAAGTGTGGGTGGGTGGGGGGCGGGGTGATTGTTGCTAATACAATGCAAAATCAGAAATATGTACAATAACAATTTTAGAAAAAAATAAGATTACAATGTCTAGAAATAAATTTCAATAGTAACGTTACATTGGGTTTAATTAGTCTTTTAATGAGATCTACAAATATTGTTGAGCTATTTCAATTACTTTTGTTTCATTGCAAACAGCTGAAAGTATGTACATTTTGCCAATAAACCTGATAAATATAACAAGTAAATAATAACCTAATAAATAAATAAAACTGTATATGTATGGGCTTTTTGAGTTATTTCTTTGCAATGGATGAAATAAGCTCACAGAACTTTAATATGATTGCATAATGAGACAACAGAAAAAGGAGAGCAGCCACTTTTGCAATAATAGCCGCAAGACCCCGTTGAAAGCTGTGGGTTCACGTTAGAAGTCAGGACTGGTGGAAGAACATTGTGCTCGGTATGATGTCCATCCACGAAGATGCAATGATTCTTTTTCAAACCCACCTGACCAGTGCGCTTCCCAACACGTCCCACAATGATAATGCTTTAGGTCAGTAGACAGAGAGTTGGCAGTCATTTGCGACTGTTAGAACACATTCGGCCAAATGAGAGTTTATACTACAAAAGCAATCCAGTCGAATGCGTTTTCGACTAACTCTGGAAGTGGTTGAAAGTGGGCAAGCTAAAAATGTTTTAGACCCCATTTACACCTGTATTTAGCGTCGTCCACTTGTGATTGGATCAACAACATTTTTTTATTTATTTTAAAGGCCTTTGATTCTCTTCAAATCTGCTCTAAACAAGTTGGCAAATACTTTTCCTTGTTTTTTAGATATATTATGTAGCGACAGATAGCCAATAAATATTTTTATGTAATAATCAGTATACTAAAATCTAATGTTTACAATAAAGCTTGACCATAATTTTATGTTAAATCCTAAATTGAAATCAAAACTATTTATTTTACGGTACAAAGATGGAAACCCTATTCTGATGCTGACTGTCCTGATATCATCTCCTTACAAAAGTCAATTCAGCACTAATATTGGCCAATAAACATTATGGCACCAGTATACTGTGAATTGTCATATATCAGAATATCACTTGTAAGAGGATCATTTGACTGAACATGTAAGCTACCCTAGCATATACCACCTAGAAACACTTTAACTATTTTTAAATGAGAATCATGGAGATAATAAACTAAACAGTTTGTTGCAAATCTACTCACCAAAATCTCATCAGAATACCAAACCTGTACAGTGGTATTACTGAGAGGGGTGTTTAATTGACTCTGAGCATTGACAGCACCTTCTTAGTCATAGATCTACAATGCTTCACTTCACTAGTCAAACTGAAGAACCACACACTTTCTATAAATAGAAGCCATAACTTTCTCTGCAGATAAAGGGGGGAAAGTCTGGAGAACAGTTTGTAGCTGCTTGTGTAAAACACAGTGTCCTTGTATTGTGTTTGCTTTAGATAAAAGCAAAAGACATGTAGCTTCCCTGTTCACACATGGGTGATTGTAAGTGCTGAGACTCTAGTACATCTATGAGTTGCTGGTCTATTGTGGAAATGTGGAAACGTTTTGCAAAATCTTGCCACAATGTGAGCATACCTTATATAAATATAAATATAAATTAGCTGGGCCATTTTTTTTGTTTAGTGTTGGTGTGATGAGTTTATGGAAACTTTATGTGTAAAGGATTCTTATGTAAATATATCTGGTTATTCAGGCCAGAAAATGTTATTTCACGATAACGATATATATCGCGATATAGTTATTTTATATAGTTATCAGAAACAGGAAAAAAGAAGCAAATTACAAACAATAGGACAAAAACAATATAACAAAAATATGAATTAAAATGTTATAATTATTAAAAAAATGTAATAATCAAATGTAAAAAATAAAATAGGCTATTGCATTGTAGAATTCACTGTATGAATTAAATATAAATGTATTCTTATTTAAGCTAAAAATAGTAATTCAGTCAAGAGCAGTAATTTATATTCTCTTTTGTTTGATTCACATTAATCACACAGAGCAGAAGCTAGATACAGTGATGTGAATAAGTTAGGACACCCATGCTAAAGTTGCCTCAAAAGAGGAATAAAAAATCATCTTTTGGAAATTGATCTTAATGCCTTAATTAGATAAATGAGGAAAAATCCAACCTTTAAGGACACCAATTTGCTTTGTGTATGAATAATGTATCATAAATAAATAAATGTTCTTCCTTAAAATACAGGTTGCATAAGTCAGGACACTACTATGTTAAATTCCCATAGAGTCAGGCAGATTTGTATTTTTAAAGGCCAGTTATTTCATGGATCCAGGATAATATGCATCCTGATAAAGTTCCCTTGGCCTCTGGAATTAAAATATCCCCACATCATCACACACCCTTCACCATACCTAGAGACTGGCATGGGGTAGTTTCCATAAGATCATCTCTCAATGCAAATCAAACCAGCTATTAGCCTACAAGAAATAAAACCATGCCAATCTCTAGGTATGGTGAAGGGTGTGTGATGATGTGGGTCTATTTTAATTCCAATTTAATTGTTTATAGTTACATTTGTTTTGGCGCTGTGGTGGCAGATAATAATATCTGATATTCTTTCCACTTACACCTCTGTTTTGGTTGTACTGCCAGTGTTTCTTGATCATAATTAAATGGTTGGTTCTAAGCAATGGGCCTTGTTTGTATTTGTGGTTTGTTTGTAATGTTACATTTTTTATTTTACCTACGTGGTGTGGTGGTAATTGTCTTACTGTTGTGGTCCACCACTTGAAGGAATGTAAAGAAAACACTGTAGTGTTAGCTGTCTCAATGTGTGTGTATGCCAGTTCACCGTAGTTGCGTATGGACCATATATGGCACTAAATACATTTTTATTTTGGTCTCACACAAAGAGCAGCCTAGGGGCCCCTGACAACCGTAATCATGAAGTGCACTGCACTGCATATCTCCAGAGCTCTTCTTTCTTTTAGATTTGTTTGCTTGATTTAGATGGAGAATAAAAGACTGCAGAGTTTCAGAATGAGTTGTTTAAAGTGATTTTTTACATGATACATGATTTCAAATATTTAGGAGTGTCTTGGTCTTGCTCATTTTTGTGTTCAGCACTGAAAATCAGGTGACCGTTTAACGTCTCAAGCCATGCGATGACACTGCCACACTTTTTTTTTTGTCTATTGAGTCACATGACAGTCCTGACACAGTGAAACTCTAAAGTAGGAAGTGTAGCGAGCTGAATAAGGAGATCATGTCGCAGACCATTATTTTGACATTGGGAATGAGGATGTGTTAGGGCCTGCCACAGATTGTCATCATCCTCATATGCACTGGAATTTTTTGGGAGTGTACAAATAAAGTGCCTAATTAGCATTACAGTTAATGGTTGGATATGGGATTTGCTTCAAGAGAATATGACCTCTGGCTGCTGTAAACTGCAATATCTGTAGTTATGAATTCTACTAGAAGTGTTGATTTCACAAGACCTAAGTCAACATGTTTCTTTGCATGGACATGCATTAGTAGGTTCTCTTTAGCTGACCCATGCATTGATGTTTTATCAGCCAAATCATGGCATGCAAACTTTGCTCAGGATGTTTGGCTGTTTCCTATGAGCATGTGACTCCCCTGTAATGACGACAGCTTTGTCAGCAGTATGAAGGGTTTTACTAGGGTTGGGTAACGAACTCGCTACTTCTAAGGCACCGACCGAATTACATCGGTACTACCGAGTACTGATTCACATTAAATCAATCGAAGCCAAGTTTACCCGAGAGAACGCATCTGTAACGCATCACATTAAATTTAACAATTCCCTTTATTTATTTTTGTCACGGTTTGGGTTTTGTTACTTGTTCCTGTTTCATGTATGTCATGTGATCCCTTGTTCAAGTCATGTGATCCTGCCATGTGTTCCCTTGTCTGATGTGTCATGTTGTTATTGGTTCATTGTGTAATTGTTCACAGGTGTCCCTTATCTAGTAATTAGTCTATGTATTTAAGCCCTCATGTTTGCCCTGAGTCTGTAGCTGTGTCCCAATGTGAAGGCTGCATCCTCCGAAGGCCACGGACTTCGAAGGATGCAGCCTATTCGTCCTTCGAAGGATGCACCATGTAGCCTTCGCAGGATTTTCTAATTGCGCATCCAGGTGTTCCCGATTACCTCTCCTGGCGCCAAGCAACGGTGCGAGAGTACGGCTGCCATCCTGATTCATTTTATATAATTGAATAAACAGCTATGGATCCAGAACTGGCTATTGTAATTTTTTTGTTTTATATTTTACTGGAAGACATGGTGAGGATGTTTCAGTCATGTATTTTCGGCTTTAATAGCCAAGATCATGGCCAGAGGTTTTCTGCGTCCCAATTCAGAAGCTGCTTCCTGAATTGCCAGATTACACTTTAAACTGTTCAAGTATTGGGTGTTAACTTACATAAATAGTGTAATGAAAAGAAAAGAAAACATGGGCATATGGTTAAAAATGTTCACTTATATCTTACCTTGATGCGATTTTGTAGGCTAGTGTATTCTTTTTATTATGTGGCATAAATTGACAATATAAATGATGAATATGGTAAATATATATTTCAACCCCGTATTATGGAGGGAAAAAACCTCCATCTGTGGCAAACGGTTGTGCAATCCGTCCCTTCAGTTTATAAAATGTAGCCTACTCACAATATTTTTTATGTGTAAACATAAATGTATAAAAATACACAATTTTATTTGTGTAAACTCACAATAACTTTGAAATAAGAAAACTTTGTGCTTTTGTAAAATAAAATAAAACAATCAGGCGCGCTTTCATGATCTCCGTGAACTGGAGCGCGTCTCAAAAATTAACTGAAACAAAATATATAGCCTACCTATACAAAACTTGAAATGTTCACTTTTAAACGAACAAATTCAAATATCATTTCCAGGTTCTAATTTGGCCTTAGAAAACCAGTAAAATATTTCAAAGATTTTTGAAGGCGAAAAAGTCATAAACAAAAATCTGAAAATACGTCAATATTATTTTTTTTTTTTTGCAGCATTTGGTGTGTACAGTTCAAATTCAAATTTTGGTGCTCAACTTTGCGTTTTAAAAATAGCCTAACAACCGTTCATTTTTCGTTTTTCAATTACGGGTTAAAAAAAGAAAAACGAGGATGCAAAAGTACATGGACCTTATATTATTAAATATTTCAAATAATGTAGGCTATTTGTAGAAAAAGTTAGTCTTGGGTCCGTGTACTTTTGCGTCCATTCGTTTTTGCACAAATAAAAGTAGTTGCGAATGATGTATTATTCTTTTCTGTATGACCATAAATGATAGAGTAGCCTATTTTAAGTTGTTTCCACTGTTGATAGAAAAATGCAAGTGTCCGCGCTCGCGCCTCCACACTCCACACAAACACTTGGATATGTTCGCTGAAGACAGTAATATGTTAATCATAAAATAATGTATGAATGTTTTATTTTTATATAATAAAACCTAACCTTGTGTTTGTGTTATATTTCTTTTTATATGTGAAGTCTTTTTTTGCTTATTCTATTATACTGAGCTTTTTCCTCCCAAAAAATGGAATTTTAGAAAATTGAAGAAATTATCCATTTTAAAAAATGAAGTTTAAACACAATGCAAAGCATCCCTCATAAACAGGTGGCCTGGTTGAATCATCGTGGGCACGATTTGTTAAACCGAGGGAACAGTTTAAGAATTTGTGGGTACAGTTTATAAACTGAGGGGACAGATTGTACAACCGTCGCCACGGATTGTTTTTTTCCCCCACAGGAGACTTTCCGGGCTCCGTACTACGGGAATATAAAAACCCAGTTGAATATAAAAAATGTTACTCCCGCTCGTCATCGGTAGCTGTCACAGTTGCTAGGCGACAAGAACAATCATCCGTCATTTTTTTAAATAAAAATGCTGTCGTCACCAGCGCGCAATGACTTATGGGGTAGGATCGGGTAGGATAGGCCGCGAAGGATCCATTTATCTATCCTTCCTTTCACGGGGAAACGAAGGGTGCATTTGGCGTTGCTTTTGAATCAGGGTAGCCTTCGTTGCGCCGCGATGACGCAACCGGCCTTTGAATACGGCCTTCCAAGATGCAGCCTTTACATTGGGACATCCTTCGTCGCGCCGCTGTGACGCAATCAGCCTTCAAATGCGGCCAATAAGCCTTCAAATACGGCCTTCGAAGGACGCAGCCTTCACATTGGGACACAACTTTTGTCTAGTATTGAATGTTTCCTGTACTCCGCGCTCCGCCATGCCTTATGTTTGATTATGTTTTGAAGTAAAGTTGCATTTGGGTTCTCAACCATTCATTCATTACAATTTTTGTGCAAAGGAAATGCTGCAGAGGTCTACTATTAAAATTAAAAAAATGGACAAACATTATGTGATAGTCCTTAAAGGGGCATTCGGCAACTATTTCAACTTAATAAAACCGTTTAGAAATCATTTGGATGGTTAGATAACCTGTTCTGGTGAGAATGGTGACTTTCCCCGCTCCCCCCAACGTTCCTAGGCGGAAAACCAAGCTTGCAACATGGGGATTAACGTCCCGGTAAGTTGGAAATAGGAAGTCTCGTGAGAAGCGAGAACGAGCTAGAAACACAAACTGCTTTATGGCAATTCGACATAAACAGGGTGGGACAAACTGTCACTCACATGAGATCCACCAATAGCAAACCACAATGATCCAAAGATCTAAAAAATTCCTGATATTCTTGGATACACATTACAGTACAAAAGAAAAGACTATCTCAACTTTTGTTTTAATACTTAAAACTTAAATACTTTTAAAAACAAGTACTTCTGTACTGTTACTTAAGGAAAAATAGGTATTTTCAACTTTTACTTGTAACAGAGTAATATTTGACCAGTAGTATCTGTACTTTCACTCAAGTAAGGAAGTTGTGTACTTTGTCCACCTTTGCTTTCACTGTCACTATCCTGTTTAGTTAGAGAAATAAATGCAGAGCATCTAACATGCTTTTATTCAATTACTGACTTAAAGTTTTCTTATCGAGGTATAATCAAAAGCATCTTTTGATAGCTGATTAAGACCTAAATGGCATATAATGTGTGAAGTCAAGTCAATTTTATTTGTATGCATATATGCATATAGTTAGTCACATTTAGCAGACAAGAGCTGGGTGATAATATTTTCAAATTGTGACGATATATTGCACACTGATCTTTTAGGTTTTTTTTTGTTAAACAGTTTATTGACAAAACTTGTCATGTGTCAGGGATTTCAAAGAATGTTTTTACACTGTTGTTTTGGACTAAAACTTTAGGTGTGTCAAGTTCAAACCGAAATGATTCATGACTCATGACAAGTGAGATTTTGTCCCGTTCTTTGCTTTCAAAAACAACCTCTTTCAATAGACATGTTAAAGATTTCTTATAATTTTGTACAAGGCTGCAGTAATCTACTCCTAAGAGTTTGTTCATATGAGTCTAATCCTCTGTTTCTAATAACAAGTATCTAGCTGACACTGGATTATGCTGGTTATCAAAACCTGACATCAGCAAATCGTCAGTCATCATGTCTTAAAAGCCGAGTTCCAAAGTCCTGATCGTGTAATACTAATGTGGTGAAAACTTTGCCCTGAACTCGGGATATACAACACATATATTCATGCTTTTGTAACTAAAAGCGTTTGTGTTAATGTGCTTGAGTAAAAAAAATGTTTAAGCCTAAAGCTGCGGTCACACTATACTTTGAGCACTTATGACACTGCAGTGAATGAGATATGATATCACGCTCTGGTGCCTTTTGTAAAAGCATAAATTCAACAACAAAAAATAAATAAATACAAGATGTAAAAACACACAATCTACTCCACTTTCCTGCAATGTAGAAACGTTCTAATTCAGCTAACACCGCATTTACACCAGACGCAAGCGGCACAACGTGGCAAAAGCAAATAGAACCCATTATAATCAGTGATGCTGTCTACATTGGATCTGGTGCGACACAACAAATACCCAACACAACTGATGCCCCATTCTATTTCTGATGTACTTTAAGTGCTCGCGCTACTTCTGACACGAAGAACAAATAGATTTGCAACGGCTGCTTTGTCTCGTTCAGTGTAGACAGCCTCAAGCTGACTCAACAACTGTCACTTCCTGTGTAGACAAGTGTTAGAGATCAAGCTGAGATGTCTTGTTCTTCTTTTGGTCACACATCTTCATGCAGGTCAGAGTTCACCAAACTTGAATTTTGGAAGGCAGCAAAATGCAAACCGTTTCGCACAAGAGTACATTTCCATTCTCTTGCATTCACAATCACATGGGTATGAATAGTAGTCATTGGAAAGTAAGAGATGTCATTCGTCCCTGTGCGGTATTGTATTTAGCAGGTTTAGGTGTCTAGTTTGTAATAAATGGGTTAATTGAAAATAAAGCCATTAATTTTATCTAACGGAGTAAAAAGACAAAATCTCCACATATGTTCTTTTCAGATTGTTTTCTTAGTGTACGCGCTTGTAAAATCAAGTAAATAATGTTTTCATAAATGTAGTGTATAAGAGAAAACAAAAAACTTCATTAATATACAATATTGTAATTTTAAGCAATTGTAAGCATCTTCTCATACACCATATTAGGCAGTTAAGAGGAAACATTAGTACTCTTTTTACTCTTTTAATTCCCCCACTGGAATAAATTAATTCATCCTTTTCTAATAGTCATATAATATTGGGACTTCACCAAATGGATCACGTTTGTGATTTTATTGACTTGAGTAACTTGATCTCAACGTTAGGTAATGGACTGGCCATTTTCTGTGGCAGTTCCCTAAAAACAGGCTAGTTTGTTAAAAAACCTGACTATCCAGCATAAAGGTAAATACAGAGATTATTATAGCCAATGTAATGTATATTTGTAACAAAAGTAACAAAGATTTGCAGCTTTATTCTTATGTGAATTAAAACAAATAAAGATGGGAGTGTTTATATCAGAATGAAAATAAATTTTAATCCACTAATGAAAAGTTGGATATATATATAAAGAAAAAAAACTTTGGACTGCTCTATTTAACATATTAATAACAGAGCACTATAAGGTACCATTATTAAGTTGTGATGAAGTTTTAGTCATGCTAGTTGAAATCAAGCCTCCTAATCAGACAACATAACCATGCCAACCTGTTCCCAGCATTGCAGGATTTAATGAAGTGTTAAGATGTGACCGTTTAATCGTTAACCCAGGACAGATGTCCACAATGACTCCTTAATTCTCCTCCATCATACCACTTTATTTTATGCCTAGACAAAGTGCTTATATATGTTTGGTTACACTTTATTTTAAGGTGTCTTTTTTACAGTTTAATCATACATTTAAGTATCCAGTAATATTAATTAACAATATATACTCACTATAGGGTTAGGATTATTGATAGTCACATGTAATTTTGAATAATTTGCTGTTATTACAATACTGAGTACATGTAACATTTATAACAATGTTGTAAATGTGAATGTTATGGTTCCTTCCTTCAGAGTTCGTACAAGGTGTTTAAAGTGCTTGAAGTACTTGAATTTGACTTTTTGAAATTGAAGTCCTGGAAAATCCTTGAAAAAAAAACTTGAAAAGTGCTTGAATTTTTTAGAGAAAATACAATCTTTTCAAGCAAAATTAACACTGCAGTCCGTCTGAGATATAGAGCTGTTTCACATGGCTATGAGAATGATATCAAGTTTATGATAAGTATATAATACAACTTTCATTCTTCAGATCAATCATATATTCATGGAAAAAAATCAGTTTCAATATCCTTTCAATGGTTAAGGGGATTTCCCATGCCTGACAGCGGTGGTCAATGGATTGATCTCTATGAAGTGAAACATCAGATATATGTAATTTGATAAAAAATAAAAAAAGAATAAATAAAAATAATAAAGGTATTGTTTGATAAGTGCTGATTTGAAATCCAAAAAAGTAGTGCTTGAAATTCATTTTACAGAATCCGTACGAACCCTGTTCCTTATATCTCGTCAAAGATACATTAATTCAGCTAAGACAAAGCTAATTATTAGGACCTCAAAGGTTTGGTTCCTGTAATACAGAGCTTAATGTGCTCCATGTTTGCATTCCCAGGCCGCCATGCAGACATATGACAACAAAGGACAGGAAGTCTTCACCAACGGCAGCGCGGGCCACATGAACGGCAAAGGCGTAACCAAGATGAGAGAAGTGGCCTTTGAGAAGAACCCCTCTGAGCCACTGGTATTATACCTTTTATTTTCATGTGTTTCATGTCTTTTGTATTTACAAAATTAAACTCATTAAACTTTGAATTCTCTTCAAAGGAATAATTCACAGTTTCATTCTGTTATTATTTACTTGTGTTGTTCTATACTTGTATGCTGTTATTTCTTCAATGGACAAGGAGTATTTTAAGAAGATCTTATCCATTCTATGACAGTTCATAATGACCATGAAATGAAAAGCAGTTTTGAAGTCTCTAAACAGCAGAAGTGTAATATTGTGTTCTGTCTATTCAGGGTGTAACTCTTAAGCTGAATGAAAAGCAGAGGTGTACAGTGGCCAGAATATTGCATGGAGGGATGATACACAGACAAGGTACAGTGCATTCTTGGTTTGTTTGTGAACAATTATGCAGTTTCCATAAGGGATGTCCCGAGCCGATCTCAAGAAACAGTATTGGTCCGATTAAGCAGTTTTTTTTACTGATCATATACACTATCCTAAGCCTGATCCTTTATTTTATGTCCGCTGTTACGCATGTGTCATGCAGTAGGTGGCGGTATGAACCTTCAAGTGAATTTGAATTTAGCTAAACTAAAGCAGCTCAATTGAACCAATGAGGTCTGTTCTAGCGCGTCAGAAACTTATCAACGCTTCCCCGCGACTTTTAGCACTAAAATAGCCTCGCTACTGAATCACCTAGATATATTTCTAACGCATCACTGGATTTGAAGTAATTAAACTCACAGCTTCATTGTCACACTCCTATAGAGAGAGATGCAGAACAGACACAGGTAATTCACACACGCATAGATCTCTCTCTCTCTCTCCATATATATATATATATATCTTGATAAAGAATTCAAATAAATGCTATAATTCATTAATTAAAATAAATTTAATCTTACTCACTACTTTATCCCTGTGTCTGATTCAAAGCGGGCAGAAAGCTAGATCTTACAAGCCGTAACTAACTAAAATATCCGTAATTTTTCCCCTTCTGGTCAAATATTGTGCAGCATACATCAATAACAGCTTTAAATTGTCAACGTTGACAAACGACAATGGTATAAGCGGGATAATCCACGGCTAGGTGTGCATTAAATTATTTAAATTTACTAAGCTTCGAGTCGTGCATTAAAATTGTTTATACTACAGGGCTGTTGAATGCTTGATTCTGATTGGTTGAGAACGTTCTAAGGTGTGCAATTATTTTCAGGGAAACGCACGGCTAAAGTAGTTTCAGGCAGGTTTGACCGCATTACAGTTCCATATCACTACGCGTAGTTAACCGTAATAACGGAAAATAGGATCCAATTCATAACAAGAAAAAACATACAGCCCCATGCACTTGATCTGCAATTTTCGATGTCTAACTTCACAATCAATGGACACATACAGTTTCATTTTATAAATAAAGTATATAGTCCTATCTATAATAAATAGAAAATTAAACTGAATATATAAATAAATTGATAGTCCTGCTGCACGGGTTTTCATAATTATTCCAGATAATACAACAAATAAATAATTATTGATAGGCCTAGGTACTTGTTAAAAGGGCTTTGTGTGTTTCATTTATTAGGTTATCTACTGTCAATAATAGAAAAAAAGAATGAACGAATTAATTAAAATGAATTGAATTAATAAATAAATAATCATATTGACGCACATGCTTTTCTGTCTCATTATTGCAACATCTCTCTCTGTCTCTATCTCTCTCTCTCTCTCTCTCTCTCTCATAACTGCATTAATAACTGCATAAAGCCGGGGACACACTTACTCTAAGGCCAGTTATGAATGTAATTTGATACTTATGACTGATCATGCCCAAACGCGTGTTCAGCGCGTTCAGTCTGTGTTCACAGTCGGTGTTTAAGACCTGCTACAGTCGATGGAAACAGTCAGTCTTCGAATGTTTCAGCAAGTCGTAATTGTGTCCCATCATTAGTCTGTTATCAGTGGCTCAAACCTCCATTACTAACTCTAAAATGATGTTTTGGAATTAGCAACGGAGGCATGGGATTAGATGCGTAAGAAATTAGTCCTACATACAAGAGCGTTTTAATGACAAAAACTTGACAAACTTGAAATGCATCATCTGAACATGTTTCGAGGTGTGGTAACTGTAGTATAAGCAGAATAATTGACTTCAGGCCATTGAATTATTAGAAAAATAATGCACACCCGAGGTGTAACGGGGTGTGCATTATTTTTC